>BMAO01020295.1:0-42461 GCA_019973975.1 Trichonephila clavata
AAAAAAAAAGTTGTCGCAACCAGTCGGATACCTTAAGCTTATTTTATTGTAATAATTTTTCCTTACGCGGAGTAAAAATCGCATCTGAAAGAAAGAATTGTGATGCGAGAATTACACATTTGAATACTAATTTCAATTTTTAAACATTGCAACAAGTTTTAAAACCAAATCTTTGACATCGGCGATTTTACGCGATAGTGATCTTTAAAAAGCTCCATCTCAAAAGTCATTTAATGATGCATCAGATAAACTTATCAAGCACTTAAATTGTGACTTGAAGTTTTAATTTGTTTCGTAACACTTAATTTTATCAGCAGCAGACTACTCATTATACTGAAAAGGAAAGGCATGATTGTGGTTAACACAAAATTTTGAATTGTTTTTAGATGCAAATTAGATAAAGAATTAGCTGAAACATTGATTAAAAATTTATAGTGTAATTTTATATTATATGCACAAAATATTTCATTGCGTTTTAAATGAAATTAAAACTACCTTAAAATCCGGCATAAAACGCACACTTTTAACACAAAAAAACAAGATCGAAATGGAGTGATGCGCGTTGTACGCTGGGTATAAAAAATGAGAGCTTGAAAAATAAGAATAGGGATGATAATAGAAAAAAAATTAGATTTCTATATACATTGAAATACTATATTTAAAAGAAATGACGTTCTTTATGAGCCCAAAGGGTTGTAGTTCTTGAAGTACACTAAAATTTTTCTACAGCTTGGAACAATACCTCGAATAATTCACTTAAAAACATAAGAGCATTGAAATATATGTGATATATTTCAGGTTTCTTCGTAAAATAGGGGGTACGCGTTATACGGCGAATATACCTAAAAATTAAAAAGTGCAACTTGAAAGCATGGGGGCGCATTATACGCCTGATTTTACGCTATATGACAACGTAAAACAAGAGGTTCGGGAAAAGTAAATCTAGTGTTGAGTGATGGAAAGGTAAAAAAATTGGAACTCGTTTCTGCTGATGGTTATAGTGCCAATAAATCCGAGCTAATAAATGTTTAATCGGAAAATTCAAGCCCTTATGCTTAGAGAATGAAATGCTGACTCGGACAACGTGCTGAATGAGTGAGTGACTATTAACCATAGTCAAGTGATGAGGACGGTACCTGAGCTGGCACCGCCTCTCTAACTACCACACCACACCAACGGGAGCACGTCTGAGCTCTCGACAGATTTAACTTGCATCGCGCCCCTACACGGTGGGTCTTCAGCGCTACTTGGCTCGAACTCATGACACGCTAGCCACGAATCCGTTACCTTGACCGCTGGGCTACCGCGTGAGTGAGTGAATATTAACGTCCCACTGTTCAGCTGCACGAGGGGTTTTGGGGACGGTCCGCGTAATTTTGAACCATGGTCAAGTGACGTCGGACGGCACCTGAGCTGGCACCCCCTCTCCTAACTACCACACTACACCAATGGGAGGACGTTTGAGCTCTCGACAGATTTAACGTGCATCGCTCCCCTACACGGCCAGTCTTCAGTAGTAGCTGGGCTACCGCGACCACCGGATAACGTGCTAGTCACTTGACTAAATAATGTTCAATCTTTACAAGCATTAATTACAAAAAAATATGTATTTCGCATTGTGTGTGAATGAGGTTGTGAGGGAAGACTCTTCCCTCAGTGTGGGGAGGTCGGAAGGAAGACTAGCCATATTCAGAATCACTTAATGTATCTACAGCACTAACCACAACACAAGTTTGATTAATCAAAGTTAAGAGTTGCACTCAGTTTTTAAATATGAAGACAATTAACGAGGTACGTGAGATAAAAGACTTTAAATACTTAGAACACTTACTTAATTCAATAGCTCTGACTTCGTAGTTGTCTAATCTATATTCAATCTCAAGTGATAGATCGTCATCTTAAGTAATACAATCATCAATTGCTAAAAATTTGCGCCGCATTTCAAATTGATTAATCATTGCACCGCTAGCAGTCTATCCTAACTCTCATTCCCCTAACCTGAAAGCCTAGACTTTATATAGTAGTTTTAGTTTGCCTATTCTTCGGGAGGAAGTTTTATAATAGAATAATTTTTAAAGACCGAAAATTCCCCAAGAGGACTATTAGTAAGAAGATCGTGGATAGAGCCGTCACAAAGTTGCTGTTCAATCCGATTGACGTGGGCGCGGTAGCCTCGTGGTCAAGGTAACGGACTCATGGCTGGCGTGTCATGAGTTCGAGTCTGGTACCGCTGAAGACCCATCGTGTAAAAGGGGGCAATGCACTTTAAATCTGTTGAGAGCTCAAATATCCTTCCATTGGTGTGGTGTGGTAGTTAGGAGAGTGGGTCAGGTCATTCTCGTCACTTGACCATGGTTCACAATTACGACGTCCGTCGCCAGGAACCCTCGTGTAGCTGAGTAGTGCGACGTTAATATTCCCTCATTCACTCACGCACGCAACCCGATTGATAAAGTAATGGATTCGCAACCAAAGTGTCCTGCGTTTCCAGCCTCGTTTTTGCAAATGCCATTAAAACTAATGCACGTTAGTATTTTTTTTTTTTTTTTTTTTTTGCAAATAAAAGTCCGTACGTTAAGCTGGTGTTTCAGTCGAGTAAAAAAGTTTTTGTTCTAATGCCATCAAACTCATCAAGAGACTCGCCGTTTAGTGAGGCTCTTGCCCTTGAAATCTCTCGAGGCTTAAAGTTTTCACGTTGATGTGTGGCCTTGGTAGCTGAGTGGTCATGGTCGCGAACTCGTGGCCAGTGGTGTCGAGTCGCGGGCTCGAAACCAATAGCCACTGAGGGCCCATCGTGTAAAAGGGCTGATGCACTGTCTTGGTTCAGTCCTTCTGTAAGTATGGTGTGGAAACTTGAATAGAGGGTCGGGTTTCGTCCTCGTCACTTGGCTATGGATCAAAATTGGGAGGTCTATCTGAAAAATCAAGGTCACTTTAGATACAACGTTAATGAAAATGAAATCAACAAGCTGGTGCTGGAATGTCGTTTTTGAGATAGCATGCAAATAATCGTCGCAATATACATGATGTTTTCCTAAATCGAAATCTGATCCTTTTTTGGGAGGGGGGGGGGTCTCTCTAGTCCATAGGAATCATTAAGCTGTGCACAAAACTCAATTTTTTTAAAAATATTGCCTCAAATTTAAATGAGGGGCCACTAAAGGCCTTCAGTGGGCCATGGGTTCCAGATCCGTTTAACATCATACGATCATTCTTTAACATATTAAAGAAAAGTTATCCATTTTGGGGTGTAAAAGTAGTACATTCAGCAGCACACACAAAAAATTTCAGATCCATGGTCGAAAACCCCCAATTCGTGTCATACCTCAAGACAACACCAATTGATTCTTCTAATTTTGTCGATTTTATTAATAAAAAACAGTAAAAAATAAATTATTCAATTAATAATAAGCATTAATTAAAAAAATAAATTTTTATTTACTAGTACTTAATTAAATTTTACGTTACATATATACGATTATCATCAATCGAAAAAAACTCAAGGGCTTTGGTGGGGGGGGGGGGGGATGGACCCCTAGGGCACCCCAATCGTGTGCGCCACTGAGTACATTTAATACTTTTTTAAACAAAGTTCATTCGCTACTATTTCTGCAAACTTCTCCCGAAACATAAAACAAATTATATAAAATCAAAAGAAGCTTTTTTTCAAAGTGAGTGATAATCCTTTAACAGAAGAGAAACTAATAAAAAAAACCACATTATACAATATTTTGATATCTTGACTGTCTCAAATAACACACAGGACGTCGTAATTAAACTTCCTACCTTTTCGCAACCTGACAAGCACGGGGGGAAAAAAGAAAAGAAAAGGAAATGAAATTGTTCCGAAATAGAGGCCGCTGCGACCACTTTTCCTAATGAACATACCACCGAAAACAAATGTGTGTCCTTTTCTGCAGTTCAGCGAACTCCTGAGGCTGCCTGTGGAGTACGTTTTCAACCTTTTCATTTTCTGCACTGTCGCTGAAATGATTCTGCTTTTCTTTGTTCTTTTGTTCTCTGTTGTTTTTTCCCGCGCTCACTTCACCTGCTGGTTGAAGATGTTCTACGCGGGCATCTACATTGATGAACGTTTGTAAATAGTAGGTTGTGTGTGGAAGTTGATTTTTTTTCTATTATTTTAGTGGGGTTTTTTCCCCCTTTGCTCTAGATTTGTTTTTTGCTGAGTTAACAGATTCTAGAATGTAAACAGAAGGTTATCGACTTGGAGAAGTGAATTGTGTTGGAAAAAAATCGCACAGAATAAGTCAAACACCGGATTTTATTTGTTTTTAAATCCTAATTAAAAACGCGCGCGTGCGCCTGGCTATTTAAATTTTTTTAACACTTTTAACTATTTAAACTTTTTTTTATCCTTTCCCGATTAATTTTAACTTTGTTCCAGTGTAGCAAAAAGATGGGAAGGGGATGTAAAAGATAAAATTAACGATGGAATTTTAACTAAGATACAATAGAAGGAACAGTTGAAGTATGAATTTACTCAGAAATTTTAAGAAATAACGAGCACATCAAAACGCACTTTTTTTAACTCTCCGCAAAATATTTTTTTTTAATGACGCATTAGACAGAGCAATATAGGTAACTGGGCGATGCGACATAAAATTTAATGTCAAAAATTAAAATAGTACTAAATTTAAATTACAGTAAAATACGTATAACGCGAAAACGCTTAAGACGAAATATCGGTTATCACGAAATAGCTCAACGGTCCCGACAAACTACTGTGTATTTTCATGCATTTTTTTCTTAACAAACAAAAATCACTTAACACGAAAAAAGTTTTCCTTTTAGGGAATGAACAAAATACGGAAAACACCAGTCGGATTGGACTGTTCTACTGTATCATCGAAAGAATTCGTTACAATAGATAATGATAATGTGTGCACAGCATCAATTAAAGCAGACAAAGACATTTTGGAGTTTGTTCAAAGCTCAAAAAATATCATTGACGCAGATTGCGGCGGCAAAAATGAAATGACTAATGAAGCTGCTGTTCCCACGTCATTCAAAAAGAGGAACATCATGAAAAGTATGCTCAGCTACTTAGAAGCACATTCCAATGGTGAAAGGAAAATTAAAATGGACTATATCGAACCATTTGTTGACAATTTAATACTGTGACGTTTGAAACAATAAAGGTAGCGTGATTTGAAAAATAAAAATTTAGTTTAATTAAGTCACAGCTATTATGTACAGAAATTTACAACTTAGTACTATTAGAGGATTTTAGACTCCCAATTTCTAGTGCTTTGGGAGGGGGGGGGAGTCGAGAGTTGAAAGTATACCTTCTCGTATCATACTGCAATACACCACAAAACATATTCTTTCGATTTTTTTTTATCGATTTTACGCTCTATATACACAAAAAGGATTTTTTTTCTTTCTTTCTTTCTAAGCACTACAGCCGGTTACCGGTCAAGGCTACCTCAGTCAGCTCACGCCAGCTTAATCTATTCGATGCTATGTTCTTCCATTGGTTAACTAACTCCCTGTGTGGTGACCGCGTGAGAAAGAATATTCCCAGTGTAGTCCTTGCTAAACGGGTCCTAAACAGTGATTAAACAGGTCCTGGTCTTCCGGGTTGACGGTTGGGTGTGAGACTAACAACCCCATCCCGTAAAAAAACATTGCTCAGAAATATCTGAAAATAAAAGCCGGAGGGATCTCACCCGGACGAATTGGAGAAAAAAATGTACTGAAAAGGGTTATAATCAATCAGAAAAAAAAATCGAGGGTGATTTTAGGGGGTTGTCCAAGGCCCCTCTCGCACCCTCAGCTCCCTTGTGGGCGCCACTGAGTCACACTAAAGATACAACATTCTAAATAAAATATCAGAATCTACCCCACGATAGAAACATGCTTTTTTCATCAGCATTGACGTCTTAAGGCATGGGCCAACTGGGCCCAGGGCCTCAGCCATAATTGGGGCCTCGTATCGTTCTCGACTCAGCCTTAATAAGATCATAATTCAAATTTCAACAGTCAAATGTTATTTCCGGTTGTATTCTCCGAAAGCTGAACTATTTGTGAACTGGCTACATAAGATGACCGTTGCCCACGTATAGGCCTAGGCCTACTACCATTCACCATTATCACTCATTCAGTCAAAAGGCGGCAGTCGGTCGAGCCGGTTTGTGCGATTGTAAGTCATGCGCATTTATTTGCTTCGGGTTATTGTTTGTAGGAATATTTGACTACGTGTGTGCTATGTACTGTCTACTTTTAAGTGTCATAGGTGGGGCCTACATTTGTGTAAGGGCCCAGGGCCTACTTTTACATTGAGACCCAGGGCCTCAAGAAGTCTTAAGACGTCCCTGTTCATCATGATTATTTTTACGTAGTACTTACTGATCTGTTGATGGATTCAGGGACGTCTTAAGGCTTGGATCAACTGGGCCTGGACCCAGGGCCTCAGCCTCAGTGGGGGACTCATTTTGTTCCCTACTCAGCCTCAATAGAACCATGTTTTGAGTAATTTTAATGGTTGAATATTATTCCCGAATATATTCTCCGAAAATCTGGGAATTTCAAATTAAATGTCAACTGGCATCAGTGGAAAAATTACATCATTTTGTGGAAACCGTTGTCTATTCGTTATGCCATAAGCCATCATTACTCATTATGTCAAAATGCAGCAGTCAGTCAAGGTGGTTTGTGCCTAGGTTCGCGAGACTGTGAGTAATGCACATTTATTTGTTTCAGATTACCTTTCGTGCGAGTATTTAACAATGTCGCTATATACTGTCTAATTTTAAGGGTCACAGGTAGGGCCTATTTCTGCACAGGGGGCCCAGAGCCAGTGGCGTAACGTACACCTCCGCAACCCCTGCATTGCGGGGGGGGGGGAAGAGCCTGACTGATACCATGTACGTGTTTAACTAATTTATAAAATATTAAAGGAAATATATATTTGACTCTTTGCAAGGGGACTCTGATATTCTCCGTTACGCCACTACCCAGGGCCTCAAAAAGTCGGAGGATGTCTCTGGATCCAGGGCAGTGGTGTAACGGAGAATATTTGGGCCCTCTTGCAAAGTCGGGTCCCAAGTCCAAATATGTACTTGACGTCAATCAGGCTTTGGGCCCCATAGAATCCCTGCCCCCCCCCCCGCGCATTGCTGGAGTGGAGGGGGTGTACGTTACGCCACTCGTCCAGGGCCTCAAAAAGTCTTAAGACCCCCCCGCCTGGATGGATTATCGATGAATGTTAATATCTTTCGAATGTTTTAGTTTTTTTTTAGTTTGGTCTTAAATTTGCCGTCATATTGATAAGTTTTAATGTTTTTAAGATTATAATAGTGTCACCTGCATGTGCACGTATCTATTAAATATCCAGTTCCCTGATTGGCTGAAATCTATGTTTAAAAAAACATGCACTCTATATATTTCATTGCACATAAGCTATGAATAGATCATGCTGCAAATAATAATGACAACCAAGTGTGCTATAAATTACCATACAACAATCGTAATTCGGTCTGATTTAATCTAAATAATATAATTCCACCTTTCCCGCTCTGCCGGCTTTTGACAACGGACGACACGCGCGCAAAATGCAATCGATAGGCGCACAGCTAGAGCTGGTGCCCCTCCCCTTTCCCCCAGCATTTAAGTAACATCAATAAACTCTCGACAAAGCGAAGCGATTTCAATGGCGGACCTCCGTTGCTAGGCGACGAACCATCTCTGGACTCCATTACAATAAATGTCAAAAGTGTCGATGATGGAATCTGGCAATGGATTTTGCAGCGGCAAATATGGAAGGAGAATCAGCAAACGATTCCAATCTTCGCTCCAAAATGGCGAACGGGAGAAGGGAATTGGAATAAATAAATGAATTTTCATTTTCACTTTTCTGCGTCGGTCCTTTCTTTTTGCCATTGTTCTTATATATATTTTGTAGTTCTTTTGCTCCGTATTCGCTTTTGGGTGAAGAAACGCGTAATAAAATGAAATTGAAATCCGTTTTGAAAGAATGGATATTCGAAATTTATGGATTATTTCTTTCTCTCTCTCGGAACTGTTCCGAAGTTTTTTTTTCCCCTTTTCATGACCGTTCGCCTTTCGAGAGTGCATTCGCACAAAAATAGAAAATCGCCAATGAAGAATTCTAAAAGATAATTCCCTTTATAAAATCCACAAATTTGTCATATTTATGCAAATAAAATATACGTGAGCTTAAGGTGAGCGAGTCCGTTCGGAGAAAAAGAGTCATAATTTTGAAAAAAACGTAAACATGAATAATTTTTTCATATTAAGTCTCAGTCGAATTAGAATATACATATAAAATTGTTTTAAGAATATTATTGCAAGAAAAAAATATTTAAATGCATTTTTTTTGGCAAGAAATAAAAGAAGAGTACGATATCTTCGAAACATTATCTTTTTATTAAATCAGAATTCGATAAACAATATTTTGTCTATATATAACTAGGACTTGGATACAGAGGCTGAATCAGGATTTTTGAAAAATTCACACTTTCAGAATTACTATCAACTGAAATAATAAACGATGTTTTTTTAATTAAAACTTTCTACTCTGATATATTTAAAAATATTAATAATTCTACATCCAAATTAAATACCGTAAAATCCAGCGTATAACGCGCACTTTGAACACAAAAAATAAGATAGAAATTTAAGGGTACGCGTTATACGCGGCGTATAAAAACGATAGCTTTAAAAATAACAAGAGATGAGCATAAAAAAAATTTACTTCTACTCTTATCTAAATACAGTAAAACTTGATTTTGTGTGGTAAATAGGGACCACATAAAAAGAAATCACACAAAAAAAATATTCGAAAATTTCGTAAATTGTTACATATAACAAACAGCTTCGTCGAAATACTACATAAAATGTTTTTTATGCGGTGGAGAGGGACCGCATAAAAAAAGTCGCACTTCGGAAATACGCCAATTATTTACGAAATTTATGAGAAATACTTCCATAACAAAAAAAAATAATTAAATTACACTTGGAAACATTTTTAAAACATTCATTTTCTCATTGTATACATGGAGAAGTTTTCAAAATGCACATACATAATTCACTACTCTCACATCTTCCTGTGATGAATAAGTTCAAAATCGCTTTCGTCTCTTGAAGGTACAATTTCAATTGGTTTATTTTTTTGGCACCATAAAGTAAGAGAAGGTCGATTGGTCAGTTGTTTGCAAATGTCACGATAACCAGATATGCATGACCAAAACTCTTTTTAAAATTTCATACTTCTATCGAAATTGGTATTTATTTTATGAAAATGCTTTTCCAATTTTTTTTGGAAAGCTGTATCCCTGCAGATATTTTATCAGCTCTCAAAGAATCTGGTTCTTCTTGTCCGTCTTCATAATCTATTAAATTATTGATAATGTTACTGACATTCAAAGTTTCGTCTTCAATCGAGCGCGAGCTGTTGGCGCGTTGAGAGAAAGCAACTGAACGTGCATTGTCGGGAGACTGCTTATAACAAATGAATAGAGTGTCTTGAAGTTTATATATGTACATTGCAGTGACGTAACGTACACCCCCGCTTGGCGGGGGGCCCAAGGCCTGACTAACGCCAAATACGTATTTACCCAATTTATAAAATATTAATGCAAAACCTGTCTCTCTTTGCAGGGAAACCCTAACATTCTCCTGTACGCTACAGAACACGTTGATTAAAAACATTACAGTGGCGCCAAAGCCATTGAAATTCATATACCTCATAAGAAAAAAATCGCACAAACAAAGCGTACAAAAATAAAATCGCCTAAAAGAGGGTCGCACAAAAACAGGTTCCACTGTACTGTTTAATTAAAAGAAATGACATTCCTTCTGAACTAAGAGTTATATATAGTTCTAGAAATATAATATATTTTTTCAAAAGTCTGGGATAATACCTCGAATAAATGACTTCAAAACGTAAAAGCATTGCATACTAACATTTCAGATTTCTTCGTAAAAAAGGAGGGTGCTTTTTGTTTCCAAAAGTACTTAAAAATTTCATAACACATGTAACACTTTATACTAACAATAAGATAATGTCCAATTTATAAAGCACTACAAAACAAAACAAATAATACTTCGGAATAATTTCAAAAGCAATATCATTTTGTAAAAAGGACTATCATTGTTATTATTGAGATACATTCTAAAATGATGTTAAAACATCGAATTTATTTTTAAGGAAAAGTATTCGAAATGAGTTAGAACAGGAAATTTCCAGACAAAAATTTCAAAAATACTAAACATAAAGTACAACGAAGTTTTAAATCACATGCAGGAAACGTCAAAGCTGAAATAAAATTAATACAAGGTCATTAAAGAATTTAAACACTATTTAACTGTACCTGTAACTGACTCGAATCACCTGGAAGTCGTAGAACAATGCAAAGAAAAGCTATACGTCATAGTGCAGTGATTATCTCGAAAGCAAATATTTTGAAAATAATAGTTATAGTGCTAGCTATACGAGACATTTGTATGCGAGTCAGACGTGTAGTTAATTTATCTCTCTCAGAAGTTTGCTACATTTTAAAGCATTTAATGTTGTAAAGAACATATATAAGTATAAATTGAAAACAATGTAAATTTACGTTTAAATTCAGAACAGATGAATTCCGCTCCACGCTGTGGTGAGTTTTGATACAGTTTAATACACAAAACAGAATCCCGTTTTAAACTTTTTATATCGATCTGAATAAAAACGAGAAAAGATAATATTTTTTTCTTATCAAAGTGTACTTATACTTAGAACTTTGGGTTGTTATGAAAATTTCTTGGTTTTAGACAAGAGCTTTTGTGGAATATTTTGATTCCGATGTAACGTGCTGTGTACGCAATTGAATTTCATTTAAGTTTCATCATTCTAACGTTACAGCAGGTGATTGAATTTTTTTTTAAATTCAACAAAAACATGCTCTTATAACAATGGAAACTGGCAGGTGTTTTTCTGCGACGCATTTTAGAGTTTGTTTAGTTCAAATAATGTTTTGACCTATGGTTATTTCGTTCTGCTCACGATTATATATATTAAACCTGTAAGTTATATTTATTTTTTACATTTGTAATTCTAAACCTAACGAATGTTAAGTAGAAGCACTGGGGGTATGTATTTGTGTGTCTGTTTCTCTCTCTGTATATGTGGGACTTGTCAGTGATGACCGATAAAAGCAAGGAAGTAAGTCTTCAGTTAACTTTGAATTTAATTGCTCACGATTAACATTTTACAAATTATTTACATATCATAAATCATCATTTAAATGAATAAATTTCATGTCTTAAATGTCTAAATTGTCTTCTTCTTGGACATGATGGATCATAGCCTTGTTCATCGTCTTCTTTTAGCGTCTACATCCAGTCTAGCTCCGACAACAAATTTTGCGATATTAGACACATGAGGAGGATTAGAACTCGGCACCTCCCGTTCCGTAATCACATAACTTTCCGCTCGACCAAAATGATCACTTCAGTCCAGAGGCTGTAACTGGATTATATAGATACTACCGCCACACACTCACCTACCAGTGAGTCGGTAGGTGAACGAACGATATAGTTGATATGATGAGCGTGTGAGTTGTTGCATCAAGTGTGTCTGACGGTTTGATTGTTGCGTCATGTGGATCTGGCGGTTTTTTTTTATTGCTTTTGCGGCTGGTAGATGGCACCACGTCAACTGCGCGAAGGTTGTGTTTTTACAAAGTTCAGCCAAGGTCACCAATGAAGTGGCGCGCTTATCCGCTGGGCAGAACCCAGAACCTTTGGATCCAAAACCGAGTAACTTAACCACTACACCAAAATGATCACCATGGTGCGGAGGTAGTTCCTGGCTTATATAGATGATATCGCTACAGACATGCCAGAAATGTTCAATCCAGAAAAGTTGTGGCTTGGAAATAGCGGCCGGCACCTCATATATTGTATGTAGGAGAAAGGCGGCTCCAACACTTACTTACTCATCTCAAGATTTCCGAAACTATTAGAACCACAGACTTGAAATTTGGCTGGCACGTTTATTTTATTAAATGGAGATCTTCTAAGAAAGGGTTTTACAGAAATCGAGTCCCAAGAGAGGAAGGTAACGGGTCGTGATAGATTTTAAAAAGCTTCCAGTTTTTGAACTATTAGACCCGCAGACTTGAAATTCGGCATTAATGTTTCTTTTGTTGACCGGAGAACCTCTATGCGTTAGTTTTGTGGAAATCATCTCCCACAGCCGCCTAAAAGATAGTATTTGTATATTTATGTCAGATATTTATATGCTGACAGAGATAAATAAAGTTGGTCTATTTCATTTGCTACATCGTTCTTTGGAGTTTAATTTGTAATTTATTTTAAGTTATTTAAAATATTTATTAAATTTTGGCTCCGTTAGTTTTTTATCTTTCTAACACGCTTATTATATTTTTCTATTTCTCCGTGTGTGAGAAGAAATGGCATTCGCGCTGTCTCTCTATATATGGTACCATCATTCATGTATTTGTTAAAAGTACTTTTGACGTTTATTGCTTTGCTTTTTTTTTTTTCATTGTTAAGTTGACTGGGTGTGAAGAAGTTAATGGAAAAATCAGAGTACATACATTGTATTACGGAAAAATCCATTCAAGGAAGAACAATGTGTGTTTTACTTTTTGGTAAAAATAAAGCATAGCGTGCATGTTGGCAGTTTTTGGCGACTTTTGAAATAGGTCAACAATCCATCTTAAAGGGTGCCAAAAATAATGTAACGATTACCAACTCTAAAATGGTTTGCCAAAATAAAATTCTTATAGAAACAAATAAAAAATTCCCAACCCGGCGTTCATTAATTTCAAAGGACTTTTTTTAAATAAATTATAAATTGTGCTTATGTATTCAAATTCCTAATGCTGGTATTTTTAAAAATCAAATACATGCTTTAAAAATATAAGAACTGAAAAATATAAGATCCAGGGGCACAGTAAGTTTTCGAACCACTGGTCTATCACGATATTAAAGTTGATTTAATTTCATCAAATCGCCTTCGATTATTTACGCTCTATTTTGTAATAAAAGTTGAATGTGTTAAATGCTTTTTTAAACCACTTGAGAAAAATCGAAGAAATTATTACCGTAAAATCCGGCGTATATAACGTACACCCATGCTCTCAAGCTGCAATTTTTAGTTTTTAGGTGTATTCATTCGAGATATTATTATTCTAAGCTTTAGAAAAAAAAATAGTATACATCTAGAATTTTAGAACCCTATAAGTTCATACGGAATGACACATTTCTTTTTAAAGAAACATTACTTCGACATATGTAGAAATCTACTCTTTTTCTATGCTCATTTTTTTTTAATTTTTAAAACTCTCATTTTTATATATCTCAGGCGTATAACGCGTACCCTTAAATTTCGCTGTATTTTTTTGTGTTAAAAAGTGCGTTTTATATGCTGGATTTCACGGTAAGCAGTATTTCGATATATGTGTAGCGGTATCATCTACTTAAGCCAGTAACTATCTGCACCATTGTGATCATTTTGGTGTAGTGGATAAGTTACTCGGCTTCGGATCCAAAGATACCTGGTTCTATCCTACCGGATAAGCGCGCCACTTCATATGTAGAAATCTAATTTTCTCTCTCTTTATGCTTATCTCTTTTTTTTATTACTATTATTAAAGCTCTCATTTTTAGACGCGCTACGTATAACGCACACCCGTAAATTTCGATCTTCTTTTTTTGTTTTAAGAGTGCGTGTAATACGCCATATTTTGCGGTAAGTCTTTATAAAAGAGCAGATACTATTACAAAATGCTGTCTTTATATATACAGTCGACTCTCGGTAATTCAAACCTTCGATAATACGAACCTAATTCGAAGTATATGTTCAGCCCTAGAAAAACTCCTGATATTTCGAACTAAAACAAAACGTTTTGGTACACTCAATATTTGGAAGCAAAATTTGTGGCTAGCTGGAATAGAATACGCTATAATTTGAAGTGATCTTATAAAACTCTCGAAAATTCAAACTCTCACTATCATGTAGAGACCTGTAGCAAACAGGTTGACCCTTACATATTTTGTGTTGTATTGTTTCTTCTTGTCTCCTCTGTAACGTAGTCCCTTTGATGACCATCGGAGCTGACTCCGATAACTCTGACAGAAGCTAAAGTGTCACTGAAAAAACTATGCAACTTTTTCCTTGAAAATCTTGTTGTGATGCGGACATTTTTCAAGCTTCATTTATTCTAGAAAAATCGTGACAAAGTTAGATTGAATATGCCATAAAACAAAAAAAATGACAGATTTTTTTCGTCAAAAAAATTTAGTATGTACCGTATATGTTCTTTTAATAGTTGTTTTTAATACATAAATGTATTCTTTTAATACAGGACTTTTAACGTCTGTATAATATTTATACTGTATATATAGTATGTACTTTTTTAAAAATCCTTTAAAATAATTTTATACATATGTGCAATTGTTGCCTTCTTACATAGTTTCATATTTAAATGTGCTAGAAAAAAATTTCTCTTCCTGTATTTCGGGAATTTTTTTCCCTGCCTTCTTGATAATTCGAAGTTTTTCATTGGTCCCTTCAACTTCGAATTATCGAGAGTCGACTGTATATATATTGTTGAAAAAAGTTATTACGCAGCAAGAGTTTTCAATCACCACGTAATGTAGAAGGAAACTAATGTGTAATTACTATGTATTTTACAATGCAATTATTTTATTTAAAAAATGCCGAATAAAACTCTTTCCTGAAACCAGAAAATAAAAATCTTTCAAGAAAAACCGGTCTTCGTAACCAAGAACATTCATTGTACTTGAAATACATAAATGTTGTATTTTCTTAGAAATTGTAACGATTCTCGGGAATACATATGTGTTCGAGAATTTCTATGCGATTTAATATACCGTTGATATAAAGGAAATAGCAAGAAACAAAATATTTTACTGAAAGCTGAATGTTTCTCAAGCAACAACGTGCTTTTTCGATCGATTTTCCATTAGCGTCCACTTCTTGCAAAACTTAATGGAAATTAAATGGACGAACAGCCATAAAGCGTGATTCAGGTCCGCACGAGAGAAATACGCATCAAAAATTATTCTTTTGTGACGAAACGTTATTAGTAAACATCAAAATAATTGTCTGAAACCCGTAGTAATAAAAGCTCTAACGGTATTACACGTTTAAGTATTTTTCTATGATGTACACTACAGAGGAGTCCCGTAGACTAATTAATAGTGTACAACGTAAATGTGGAATTATGTTTGTCGTAGAATAGATTTCACAAACTCAATTCATGCATTTAGCATTTTCCTGGGATAAAAAAGTTTCAATTACAAGCTTTTGAAAATTTACTGCCGTTAAAACACACGTTTTTTGGATGTACCTATGGATTGATTGATAGGTTTATTATCGTCCTACTTAAAAGCAATATAAGGGGTGTCTCGAATTAACTATCGCTTATTCCAAAAGATTTCGTTTGTGTTTTCGCGTGACGTGATTGGATAACTAGAAACTTGTAACTTATACGCACGCACACATTGAATCCTCGTAAATTAAAAAAGGAATAAACAAAGCTTTTTTTTCCAAAATTATTTTAATTAAAAAAATACATTAATTAAAACTTTTTTCACACAAAAAAATCCGTCCAGATGGGGTAGAGGCTAAGTGACTGCCTTGGGTTTCGAACCCCGAAGAAGGCAAGGATATTTGTAAATGCAGAGTGCCTGTGCGGCATAGGGCACTCTACATTTTTGTAGAATCGACAGTCCTCTCGCAATTTGGTGGAAGGGGAAAAGAGGTAGAATGCTCCTGACCACACCGCAGGGTGTTCCCTATCAAAATTGGGGCGAGACGGAGTCAAAACATGCTGCCCCTGCATGGCTATCGTCAGACGTAAGTTAGCTCCTTGCCATGATGCATTTCGTGGGCTTCGATTTGGCATCGCCAATCATGTAGCAATAGAAACAACATTACAGCAGATGCTATGTAAGAAATTTCACAAAACGTTAGCCGATTTATGAATATTATTACCATTTATCACACACAAAGTGATAGAGAAAATATTTTAATGAGACAATAAAATAATGAAAAAACCCAAAACTACTCATTTTTACATGCCTTTAATCAACCTCGTTCACACATGCGCTACTGAAGTACAGTCAATGACCGAGAAAGATCCTTCGAGGGGGTGGTAGCACTGAACTCACACTGAAATATCAATCAAGAGTGTGGTGGTTTTCACTCTCAAATATTGATAAAAAAATTTCAATTAATTTCAACATTTCAGATATAAAATATATGTTTTTCTTTTAGCGTTTTATTAATTCTCAAATGGAAGAGAGTTGGATGGATAAAAGAAAAGGAATTTAAAAAAATTTTAAATATCACTCGCTTTATCAATTCTGAAAAAACAAAGGAAAAATCCAAACTGGAAGAAACGTAGACGTAAAATGATCAATTAAAACGTTGTTCTTTCTGGAATCACGACGTTGCACTTCCTGGTAGACAATCAACGCTCCTTGAACTTCAAACATAATCTGTGAGCGGAGGAGTCGAAAAGGCTCGATGATTCAACGGTTTTGGAATCATCACCTATTATTAGAGCCTTTCTTCTCGGCTTCGGTTTTTGTCATTATTTCGATTTTGGCTCCCCTTTCCGTCAGCGGTAATAAATCTTTTGTTTCAAATATCTTTCCATGCAGTAAATACCATTTTTGGACAAAGAATGTTAGGTTATGAACACGAAATTCAGTTAGCTTTTTTTTTTAATTAACTTTTACCTTAAATGATGTGTTTTGTAATTTATGTCGATCTGACGCAAGTTCCTCTCTCGTCTCTCTTGATGTGGCCTTGGTAGCCTAGTGGTCAGGGTTACGGATTCATGACCGGTGTGTCACGTGTTTGAGCTCTAGTGCTGCTGAAGACCTGCAGAAGGATGCAGAAAGGATGATTCTAGGGATTGCAATATCGAATCAAAAGTTCAATACCGGCATTCGATATTTTTTTTAGATTTTGATACCGGTTTTAATACCGGTAATAGACATTTTAGAAAACGGAAGAAAACACAGGTGTTTCTTTGTTTTATTTGCCAGTTTTATTAGAAAGTGCAAATATCACAAAAAGTAATTATAATAGTGGATGGAGACCGCGTGTACGTTCTCCATTCAATTAAATAACCCTTGAATATTTTTACATTACGCCACTATATTTTTTTTCATCGTATAAATAATGAAACCAAACGGAAGTATTATCAACTTATTTTTATGTTCTTAAAAGCTATTCTTATTCATTATTATGGGGTTTTTTTTTTTGAGTAAATATATAATGAATCTGAAAACGATTTTGAGCCCTAAGGTATGATATGCAAACACAACGTGAATAAGAAATTCACCAGTTTGAAAAATAAAGAAATATGACGCACTTTCTTCACAACTACAACCTTGAAATATGCCTTGCACATGAAATACCTTGAAACAACCTTGCGCGTGAAATATGTCGATGCTCATACGTCCTCCCGTTAATGTGATGTGGATGTTAGGAGAGGGTTGTGACAGCTCAGGTGTCGTCCTCGTCACTTGACCGTAGTTCAAAATGATGGGTCCATCGTCAAATGTCCTCGAGTAGCTGAATAATGCGGCATTAATATTCACTTACTCGAGGACTTTATAATCCTTTGGACAATCTGTAATTCCCCTTATCTCATACAAGTCTTTGATGTAATCAGGACTCTATCCCTTGTTTGATTTGGACATCGTCGGGTGAATGAGTGAATATTAACGTCACACTGTTCAGCTACACGAGGGCTTTTGGCGACAGGCCTCGTAACTTTGAACCTTTGTCAAGTGACGAGGATGACACTAAGCTGGCACCCCTCCCCTTCTCCTAACTACCACACTACAACAATGAGAGGACGTTTCAGCTTTGATAGATTTAACGTGCATCGTCCTTCCACCACACACACATAGATCTTCAACGGTACGAGGCTCGAACTCATGACACGCCAGCCACGAATCCGTTACCTTGACCGCTAGGCATCAGCGGCGACTGGACATCGGTGATAATGAAGATCAGAGCTTTAATCTCTCTTATTTGCTCTGTTACAGAACAGCAAAATGTAAGCAATTAAATTACTAATCGTCAGAAAAGAGTGAAATATCAACTCATGTGTAATCCTTATGAAGTTTCGACTCATAGCGCACATTATCAATTGCCACTGCGCGAATACACGTCTAAAACCAATCTTTTGTTCAGGTCATTCGTATTCTTATTGCATTTTACGGATTGGAACCCGCACTGCACAGGACAACTCTAAAATCCTTTTTCTTTCTCCATCCGGGTCAGACAGGTTTAGATTATTTTAGTTTTAGTTTCTATCCTGGGGAAATACAATTGTACTTTCCAGACAGTATGAAATGGTTGAAATGGTTCGAACTTGTTTTCGATATTCGTAGATTTTCACCTAGTCCGACTTTCTCTCTCATAACTCTCTCTCTACACCAGTTTTTACAATAACTAACTATATTTACTCTAACAATAAATATATTGCACTTCAAAAGAGTTCATATTTCTTTAAAAAATGTTATACTTATTCACTTTTATATTAATTTTTCTTGTGGACTTTGACAGCACTCTGATTAAATTTATTATCTCATTCAGACGGATTAAATTTAAAAATTACGGAATTTAATTAAATTAGTACGCTGTGAATTTTTTTAAACTTTATACACTATATTTATGCTCACGTTTTACATGCTGAACATATCTTTAAAAGTTTATCCCTAAACTGGAATTCAGTACGAGCAAATATAATAAATTAATTAATAACAGTCCTTATAAAATTGATTATTAGACATAGCTCAAAAATTCTATTATCGGCAAAATTCAGAACTAAAAATTAGAAAAACACAATTTGTGTTATAAATTTTTTACATTCAATTTATATATCAAATATAATACACAAGCCATATTATGTATAACGTTTTTGAGACAATTATTAGGTGTAAGGGAAAGATTTTTGTCGATTTTATCTTAAGACAAATGGAAAAAAATTTAAGATTAAAAAAAAACACCCTTTTATAGTTAATCGAACGAAGATGTAACTTAATTTTTTGGTCGCCGAAACTGGAATTAATCGCTAAATCTGGAAATGGGATCTGAAATGAGTCGCCAGATGTGGGATGGGATCTGGAAATGGGAAATGTTAATCCTGATGATCCTGATCAGGACAATGAAACAAAATTATTAAAATATTGTACTGCCATTGGTCCTGAACAAGTGAGCAAAAATTCAAATTAATGTGACCTTTTAAAGTGGGTAAGAACTGAGTTCAAAGATTCTGTTACATACAAGTGAAGCTTATAAAAGGGTGTCAAAAACAAATTTTTTTTCACTTCTTATTTAAAATTTAATCTAATATACAATGTTCTTTGTTAGTTACAACTGTCTGGCGGCTTTCCTTTTCCAAGGGGTTACCCTTGAAAAGTTCTCTGTTTTGGAGAAAAAGTATTCTTCCACTGCCATTTGGACACCCTCATAATTTATATATTTATTTCCATCAAGAAAGTCTTACTGTGACCAGCATAGATGATAGTCAAATGGATCAATATCAGGAGTATATGGTGGCTAAGGTAAATTTCCCAAACCTTACTATGCAATTTTTCACACTCCGGTGTTTCTTGCTAAGTGTAGTCCAGCGTTATCGTGATGAAAAACTATACCCTTCTGTTGGCCAAAGATGGGCGTTTATGTTGATTTTCTTTGTTCAAAACATCGGGTTGCAAACAGTAACGGCCGTTTCATCTTCTTTCAGCAACTCATAGTGCACTATACCCTCGCTGTCTCACCAAATACACAGCATAACCTTCTTTTGAATCACGCCAGCTTTGGATGTGGATGGTGATGTCTTCCTTTTGTAAGCATATGCTTTTTTTCTAACCACGTGTTTGAACACAATCCACTTTTCCTCTCCAATCACCATGTGGTCCAAAAATGATTCCCTTTTGTGACGAGCATAATTTGAAGAACATATCGATATTTTGTCCATTAAATTTTTTTCCGTTTAATTCGTGTGGCTCCCCAAACAGAGAGTTTAGACACGAAACCAAGTTTTTTAATGTAGTCCAAAGCAGTAGTTTGATGAGTTACAAGCGAAGCCCACTTCTGTGAAACTTAACATGGGATTTGTCCTGATCCATGTTGCGTAGCACTTCGTCCCTGACATATGATGCCCCCTCCTCCTTATCTGGGTTCATCTTTCAAAGAAAAATCCCCGAAGCAAAATTTCACAAGCCATCTTTGGCATGTTCGATCTCTCTTTGTCTCCTATGTTTCGTTTTGCCTCCATCGCGTTATTCCCTTTCTTTGGAACTAAAACAACAAACAATGTCTTTATTGCACCTTTTCTTCACTCATGTTGACAGTTTTACAAGTTTAAAAAAAACTGAGATTAGAATGTGAATAATTTTCTAAATAAAAATTTTTTTGTACTATGTTTTATAACCATTTTTATGCATTGTCATCCACTTCTGAGCTATGGTTCAAATTTCAAGTATGTAGCTCATCGGGAAGTAAGTTTAAAATAAATCACAATATTCCACCCGGATAGACATACAAGAAAGCGAGTTAATAAAAACATGGTAACCTGGGGGCCCCCTCTTTGACGCCAGAGCCAAGAAATTGTATGCGTAGACGCAACTCAACTCGTGCTATTGACAAGTAGTCTTTGTTCGTGTAAATTCAGGAGTTACGGGGCCCCTGTCGAAATCGGGGCTCACCTCTTTAAAGGCCTGGGTTTTAAACTAGAACTTCCTTTTTTATATTTTCATGCATTGGCATCCACTTCTGAGCTATGGTCCAAATTTCAAGTATCTAGCTCATCGGGAAGTTACTTTAAAATCAATTACAAAATTCCACCCGGACAGACATTCAAGCCTCTTCGGGGCTAGGGTTCGAGACTAGAACTTCTTTTTTTTACATTTTCATGCATTGTCATCCACTTCTGAGCTATGGTCCAAATTCAAATCTCTCATCGAGAAGTTAGTTTAAAATCAATTACAAAATTCCGCCCGTATATACAAGAAAGCGAGTTAATAAAAACATGGTAAAAAAAATGTGTATAAATGATCAATAAATACTAATCTATCTGTTTAAACCTGTTTCATTTGGTTCCGAATTCTTGCTAAGGATCGACAACGCATAATAGTGCACGTGTTCAAAAATGACAGAACTCTTTCCCTTATAGTCAATAGATTACTCGAATTTCTTTTTCGAAACTGATAACAAAAAGAGTGATAAGCATTATTAGAATTATTCCCAATAAAAGTATTATTTCGGACGATTTATTTTTCGATTTTCCGTGAAATGCAATCTTTTTCATCGATGAATATTTTTTTTCTTCTCTTTAGCATAAAAGAAGCACTAGACAACAAATTTTTATCATCCTACATTGATTGACATATGTTCTTATCCAAAGGCATATTCTTTAAAGCACGTTTAAATTGATAATAGATTTATAAAAAAAAATTCTGCCTGTCATTAAAACGAGTATTTTCTTTCTTTGCTCGTTGCATGTGATGGGATTAATGATTATATATACATATATATATATATAAATTTTATTTCACTAAGTGATTTCTTTCTGCTTTTTAAAAATGCATATAATTTGACTTTATGGAAATGGTAACAAAGAACCATAAATTAGTAAGAATGATCAGTTCAAATGAAAATGTTTCCATGAAAACTTAACTTTATCCCTAAATAAACGAAAAAATTTGTTTAAATTTCTAAGACTTATAACTTTGACTGTATTTATATGTTACTAGCTGGTACACCCGTTCTTCACAGGGGTGAATTGAAAAATTAAACAATACGGATTGAGGGATAAAGAAGCTTTTAATGAGTTAATTTTACGTGAATTGCAAATTAAACAAAAAAAGCTTTTTGCATATCTCAGTTGAACAAAAAAACTATATTTGTTAAATTTAAAGTCTGAAGGTCTAATAGCTGGTAAAAAGGATTTCTTTTTATTTATGACGCCCCGTAACTCTCTTGTGGGTCGATTTTTGAAAATACCTTCCTAAGCTAATCTCTGCTCAGCAAAAGTAAGACAATGTTACAAATTTTGTTTAATGAACGCTTAGAGTAAATAATTTATATCTGGATGTGTAATACGTTAATATTACATTTTGTTGTATTTATTTTATGTTAAAATTATAATATTCGCAAGAACGCCGTTCCTTACATTATAATGGCGATTCAATGGAAATATAGTGAAATGTTGGTGATAGAGCCAAGTTGGCATCCTTTTTGGCGACCACGTCGGCAACTTGGTGATTGGTTGAACGGTGCAGAAGTTGTTTTCCTGTAGTGAGTTGCAGCAAAGAGGATAGCACAAATACCTTCTCCAAAAAAAAGTACATATACATGCCAATTTTCATAGTGATCGGTTGAACGGTGTTAAGAGTGATACGATTTCATATATACAAACATCCTTTTATACATATATATAGATAGAATCGTCTTTATTAATTCATTGTAAAATCTCAAATATGCTACAACATTATATTATAAAGGATTTCTTTTAATACTGAAGATATAAGATCTAATAAAATTTTTATATAATAAAACTTTATCGTAAGATTTGGTTAAATAAAAAAATCATTTTGTACAGATAAATAAATGAGACAACAATTTATCTCCTTTCATATAAATCTTAAATCTGCTTGAACATGTTAAATTATTGTTAATTCTCAATTTTGTAAAAATAATTGTGAATGAAATTTTAGAAAGTGATAATATTTCGATGCGTAGTATATATTAATTGTGAAAAAATGTGTTTATTTTCCCCTCCGCACACATAATCTAAATAGTTTGAAAAGTTCTACCTTCAGTTTAAAAATTTAAACATATTTCGTTAAAATTAATAGTTAAACTTTGAATTGTATTATTTAAAAAATATTTCGATTAATATTTTTGTGTGCTCTCAAACGATTGTGTTCTTTGTCATATAATGCGCTACTATTAGTATATACTTTAAATTCCTGGGGTTCGAAATTAAAATGAATAAAGAAGTTTTTTTTTTAAAGATATGTTGTGCTAGAAAAATTTAATTTTGTTCGGTACAAAAGCAATGCGAAAACAAAAATAATCAAAATATAAATACTGATATTCTCGAGAAAATAAAGGGACGCTTATCATAAGCAAACAATAGTTTTTCTGAATATATTATTCCTAAATGATATAATTGTTTTGCATATATTACAGTTTGATAATCTAGCAGAGTTACTTTGCTTGAAAACTCTATAAAATTTAAAAAAAAAAAAAAACAGAAATATTATGATCTATTAGCGATGAAAATCCTGTTAAAAAATAACTTTCCATACTCCAGAGGGAAAGAGAAAAACCGAGAACGAGGTGGATGGATAAAGTAAAAAAGTGGTTAAAGGACTTGGGAGTCACAACCGATGGAAGAATCGAATAGATCAAGATGGTGTAAATTGACTTTACGCCCTATCACGCACGCATATTTGGAGCAGCCGTTTAGGACAATTTTTTACACAGCTGAGGGTGAAGGGTTGCCGTAATCAAAACGATATGCTCTGACGTCAGCCACCCTATATCTCCATATTTGCGGATACTTCTGATTAGGAAAACGAACATCCAATATTATTTCTTTTATTTCACTCGCGCTTTTGTCGATGGGCATAAACAGAAAGGGAGCACCATTCTGTTTAAAATATTATACGCCATATCTGATACGTTTGACGAAACCGAAGCTGCCATCTTGTTTATGAGGTAGGGTGCCGAAGAATCCCATTGGCTGGAATTTCAAGCAACTTTTATTTGGAACAACTTTTTCAGCTCACTGTGAAAAAGTTGTTCGGACCCGTTGCTATGGCAACTAGATACAGATTGTTCGGAAATAGTTGGAAAATTCCTCCAAACGTGTTCGTGTGATAAGGTCTTTGGACAGCGTTGGCCGGTAACCGGCTGTAGAGCTAAGAAAGAAGATTATACTCCATATAATTTAAAGGGAAAAAAAGGATTTACTTAAAAATAAAGCATTTTTTTATTTTCTCATGAGGATAAAAGTTTTCACACTTCCCAAGCCCGCGGTAGCCTAGTGGTTATATTTACGCCCTCGTGGCTGGCGTGTCACGAGTTCGAGATCTAGTGCCTCTGAAGACCCGCTTTATAGAGGGGCTCATGCATCAAATGTGTCTTGGTTCCTTAGCTCCCCTTTTACAGAAGAGAATGGCCTCACAGGTGTCATCCTCGTCACATGACCAGGGTTCAAAATTACGAGGGCCGTCGCCAATAGCTCTAGTATGGATTTCTAGTGCCCCTTTGATAAAAATCTCTCATTCATATTCTTCCAGTTATTAAATTATCACAATAATATGTGTATTGTTTTATATTTCTTCTATACTTACAATGGTGCGTTTTTTTAAATAATTAATCTTCTTATTAAAATTAATTACTAAGCTCAACATTTTCGACCCAAAATACTTCGGTTTTTAAACATTGACGTTAATAATTCTGATTTTTCTTGAGCCATTTTTCCGATGACACAACAATATTTTTCCACGAAAATGGATGGAATGTCGTAAAGAGCGGGAAAAAGTAAAAACTAAAATAAATAAAGAAGGTTGCGGCGCGTGCTAAATGACGATATCGATCTCCCCTAGGAAAAAGATCGTTTGTGGGCCCTGAAGAAGGGGGAGGCAGAGGGTCTTCCAAAATGAGTGATCGCACCCCTACGAACAATTTGTTTCATTTAACGCTCCGTTAAGGCAGAAATGATTCTTTTTATTCCAGTAATGGGGACGGATAACGCAATTGGAGCGGGCTTTTGGTGGAAAATGATGAACCCATCCAGATAATGCAACCCTCGGAGGAAGTTTTGACCCCCAACCCGTCTGGAGGATTTTTATTGCGCACTCAGCGATCTTTCCCCCTCTTTTTCAGATGGGGATTTTGGAATTTTATCATTCTTTTTCTCTCCCTCTGTTTTTTCTCTCCTTTTTTTAAAGTAATTAATGGAATATTTTTAAAATAAATTGATTAAATGTACTTTCTAGTTTTTCTGATTTGATTTTTAAAGATTCTTTTTCAAAATAATGGGGAGTGTGTTGTGACAGTTCTATATATATCCGAGCTCCTTCTACTAATTGTCCTTTTAGGGAATTTCTCGTCTTTAAAAATTATTTTATCATAAAACTCCTCTTCGTAGAAAAAGACGTGTGATTATATGTTAATTAAGACTACTATATATAGTCTAGGTTTTCAGGTTAGAGAGGGAGATAGGATAGACTACTATGGGAGCAGAGGTTAATCAAATTGGATGTGAATCTCAGATATTTAACATTTGATAATTGAATTACTTAAGGTGACGAATGGTCACTGGGATTAAATCCAGATTAAATAACTAAGAAATCAAAGTGACTGCCTTGAGTAAGTGTGGTTAGTGTATTACAGTCTTCTCATATCTCGCTTACCTCGTTTATTGCCTGCATAGTGATTAATTGGGTGCATCTCTTAGACTGAATCAATTGAATTTTTGTGCTGATTAATATTCTGAATACATTAGATTGTTTTGTTGAACTATGGCTAGTGTTCCTTCCAATCCTCCTACAGCTTTAGGCGTTCAGGCTAGAACATTACAGTGTGTTTAAAATTAAATTCGTTAATATGATTTTTATCCCAGTGTTGTGGAATAGATAAAAATTGAATACTCGTTCAGATTAACTCGTATCATTTCTCTGCGGTAAATGATTACAAAGTCCGTTGCCAATTGTCGTCTACATAATTTAGTGTGACGTTAAACCACCTCTGTTACCATAAAAAGTTATGTGTGGAATAAGTGGCATTAATAAGATAATATTTGTCATTTTTTCCCCTATAGTTTAATGGAGTTGTATGGTTATTAAAATTACTTACCAATCATACTAGTTGCCTTTCACATTTTGTTTTGGTACATTTAATGGATAAAAATCTTTTTTAAATTCATTATAATCATGAAAACTATTTTTCATTTCTACAATTAGAAATTTAGAGTAACACTTTGGCTTAGCTTCAATACCTGACTTATGGTTGAGAGAGCGATAGCCAAGTGGTCATGTTCACAAAATTCATAGTCGGCGTCTTATGAGTTCGAGTCCTGATGCCACTGAAGACCTGTCATGTAGAGGAGCCTGATGTGTGTAAAATCTGTCCAGGTTCAAAGTCCTTCCATTGGCGTGGTGTGGTAGTTCATAGAGAGGGATGCTAGCTCAGATGTTATCTCTGTCACTCGATCGAGGTTCAAAATGACGAAGTACATTAATGATTTCTCGACTCGGCTCCGCTGTTTTTCCTTGTTGTAGTATTCCGGTTGCTCGTCAGTGTGTATCTCAGACTTCATCACTACACTTACGAGCTAACTTTAATTTTCGAAAAAATAATGAAGCAGTAGTGCACATTGGAGCCTGTCATGCGTTATAAATTAATTGTTCATATATTTCGTCGAAACGTGGTGTGGAAGTTAGGAGAAAAAGGTATCACATCTAAAGCGGAGCTTCTCAACCTTTTTTTCGCCTTGGACCAATCGACATTTGATAATATTACCACGGCCAGCTGAGGATGGAACGTAGATTTTTTTTATCTTTCAAATTGTTTTGATTTTATAATTTTAATTTAATTCTATATAGATATGCTTTCAGAATATAATACAGTTACACCATAAAATGAATATAAAGTGATTTAACCTTGAATATAAAGTATTTTCCATGGAAAGTCGCACAGACCTGAGAGAAATACACCACAGTAAATAAAACGGAAATAATTTAATGTTCCTTGGGGGGGGGGGGTACTATTTGTTCCACGGACCGGTACTGGTCTGCGGCCCGGGGGTCGGGGTCCACTGATCTTAAGTGTCGCCATTAGCCCTCGAGTTGTTTCGGATTTTATTACACTTGTGTTATTAACATCGCATTTTGAAACTGCATAGAAGCCATTGATGGGACAGTCCTCATAACTTTTTAACCACTGTCCACTGACAAGAAAAACACCTGATCAGGAGAGAAAGAGAACCTTATACTTATAACATCCACACTATGTGAGGATTCTGAGCCTTGAGAAATTTATCCATTCATCAGTCTTTCTAAACGGGGCGCGGACTAAGCCTATAGAAATACAGTGAAAATTGTTTTAACACGCGAATTAAATGGACAAAAATATTTTTTCGTGTTAAAAAAATTTCGTGCTAAAGGATATTACAAAAACATATATTCAACAAAAAATATGTATATATGCATGCATTTGATAAAACTTAATGAAACTTAATAAAACCTTTTCAAGTTTTTTAAAACAAAACATTTATTTTTATACAATAACCTGTGATACTTTTCTTTGTATTGTCTTTTGTAACATCAAATAGTCAATAAATTGTTCGAAGTCGTCCGTTTCGTTATTCATTTCATCACTGGAATGTGCGTCTCAATAGCTGCGCATACTTTTCATGATGTTCCTTATTTTAGATGATGAGGGAGCAGAAGCTGCATTCTTCATTTCATTTTCGTCGTCCGAGTCTGCATCAATGATATTTTTTGAGCTTTCAACAAACTGCTAAATTTCACTGTCTAACATAATTGGAACTGTACACACATTATCATCAACTGCTGCAACAAATTCTTCCGATGATACAGTAGAACAGTTCAATAATACAGAAACTTCCTCAAACATTTCATTACGTGTCGGTTCAATTTCAACATCCTCCTTCTGAAAAACAGAAATCGTTTCGTGTTAAACAATTCTCGTTTCGTGTTAAGAGGATAAATGCATGAAAATATACAATAGTTTGTAGTTTGTTGTGTTATTTCGTGTTAACCGATATTGCGTCTTTCATCTTTAACTGTTTTCGCGTTAAACGTATTTCACTGTAAATTCATTGCACAAATTAAAGAAATTGATTACATCTCAAAGGGGAGGGTGTTCTTTGTTCACAGTATTTTTACGCTAAAATAAACAAGACCGAAAAAAATCTTTTACTCCACATTAAACGTAAACATTTGCTTCCAATAAACTCGAAAGCCATCCCGGTTGTCCCTGAGGAGAGAGAAAGAAAACGTTTTGTTTCACTTTGAGGAAAATTGTTTCGCTCGTTTCGTCATTCACATCCTCCGCAATGCTTTTTTCAGGGTCACGCGGTGTCGTTTCTTGTTCTTTTCTTTTTATTGTAACAGGATTGGAGAGAAAAGTTGCAATATTTTCACATTTGCTCTCAACACAGCGGGTGCGTTTTGAAAAGTGTAAGTTTGTGAAACACTGGATGCATTTCGCCGAAGGCTACGCAGGAAATTTACGCTCTTTTGAAATAGAAATTTATCTGAAAACACCGCTAAAATTTTAGTATCTGATTAGTGGAAGGCCTCTTTTAGCCAAGATGCACTAAATACTCGTTAATTTATTGAGAAAAAAATGTGTGTTTGGGAGTCAGATAAATTGTGTGAATGTAAAGAAAGACAGGTCTTTTTGGCATCTCTGGGGCGCGTCATCCATGTTTACCAGAGAAAACTTCCTTGGAGGGACGTCTTAAGGCATGGGCCAACTGAACCTGGGCCTGCGCCTCGTTCACAATGGGGGCCTCCTCTCGTTGTTGACTCAGCCAAAATAAGATAATGATTCGAATAATTTCCACGGTCAAATGTTATTTTCGGTTGTATTTTCCGAAAAACTGGGAATTTCGGACAATATGTCAACTGGTTACATTTCATGACCGTAGTCCATATCTAAGCCTAGGCCTACCCCCCTACACCATCATTACTCATACAGTCAGAAAGGGGCAGTCGGTCGAACCGGTTTGTGCCATTATAAATCATGCACATATATTTGTTTCCGATTATTGTCTGTACGAGTATTTGACAACGTATGCTACGTACTGTCTACTTTTAAGGGTCTATGGTGAAAAGAGGCAATATTTCTCGTTCTATATTAATTTATTGCGATGCTTGCTATACCCACACATCCACTTAGTGTGTTTACATCTCTGAACGTCTGCCAGGCCAGATTCTCAAAACTATTCTAAGGGGTTGCCATACTCTGTTCAGGACCCATGGTCGGGTTTACCACAGGTCATGGGGGGGGGGAGCTACATTTGTGTAGGGGCCCAGGGCCTCAAGAAGTCTTAAGACGTCCCTGCTCCCATGAGAGAAAAAATAGATCACATGGTTTCTTCCTTCTGGCTCATAAATTTTATTATCTATGAACGTAACACCCTGAGGCAGTAGCGCGCACGAAAAATTTTCAAGAGGGGGTGGGATCCATAGTCAAAAGTCCCTCAACTCGTATCATACCTCAAGGCAACATCAGTTGATTCTTCGATTTTGTGTTTTTTGAGTTAATAATTTGCATTAATTAATAAAATAAATTGTTAATTACAAGTACTTAATTTAATTTTACGTTATATATATGATTATCATTAATCAAAAAGAAAAAAAAACTCAAGGGCTTTGGAGGGGTTTGGATCCCTAGCCCCCCCCCTCTCTCTTTGTGTGCGCCACTGCCCCGAAAGAATAAAATTTTATTGATTCAATTTCATTTTTCACTATCGTTGCAATTTGAAGCAACTCGAGGGCTATTGACGACGGGGAGCAATCAATGGACAAAAACGACACGAGAAAAGAACCTACTATCCAGACTTCCACAACACGCTATAGCCACGATTGCAGCCACAAACTCATGGTTGAGTGTATAATGAGTTTAAGTCTTATTGCAATTGAAGACCCATCGCGTTGAGGGGGTGATGCTCGCTTCATCTGTCGTGACCCAAAGTCCTCATGTTGTCGTGGAGAAAAAGTTTGGAGAGTGTGGTTCTAGTTTAGGTGTCGTCCTCGTCTTTTGACCGAAGTCCTGCACCAAAAGTTATCGTGTTGCTCCAGAGAGAAATGGGTGGCCGCGGTATCCTAGGGGCCAGAGTAATGGACTCGTGGCAGTCATGTTATGAGTTCGAGCCCAGTACCACTGAAGACCCGCCGTATAGGGGATACATGTTAAATCTGTCGAGAGCTCAAACGTCCTCCCGTGGGTGTGGTGTGGTAGTTAGGAGAGGGGGGTGCCAGCCCAGGTGTCGTCCGCGTCACTTGACCGTGGTTCAAAATGACGAGGTCCGTCGCCAAAAGCCCTCGTGTATAGCTGAACAGTGCGACGTTAATATTTACTCACTCAGAGAGAGATATGTTAATAAACATTGACTCACACTCTTGAGTTGTTGCGCGCATTATTCTAAATAAATTCTAAATGTCCGCAAATAATACTTTCATTTTTTATTAATATATTCTTATTCATTGATGATTTTTTTTAACAATATTATCTAAATTGTCGGTTAAAGTTAACAACGACTATCTATTTGTCTTCATTTAAATCTAAAGTTTTCTTGTATATTGAATACATTGATCCAAAAAATAGAGCTCTATATGTATAATGTCCATCAGAATATTTATGAGCATTCAATTTGCAAAAATCGACTGTTTATAAGTAAAGACTTAATAAAAAAATTCAAATTTATGTGGTATCGTAAATGTACTTTATTTAAATTATATCTGGATTTTATTTAATGTAATCTTTCTGTCTGGTTCATGTTATTTATATACTTCAATTCGAATTCACATCTTAGTTGCTATATTTATTTCAATCTCTATCTAAAGATAGATTTTGATAAGATACAGATAGATGTGTGTGAAGTGAACTATAAAGGTTATTCCAGGAATGAGTTTCTGATTGGAAACCGGGCTAGTTTCGAGGAAGTCAATTTTGAAAGGGGGAAAAAAACTCTCTTATTATATATATATATATATATATATATATACTTGCGAACTTCAATCGTGAATTTTATTTGTAAAAATATAATGTAACGTATTTTTTTTAAATGTGTGTTTTTATTTCCAAGTTTTCTATTTGTGGTCTTTTTTTCCCGGTAATAATCCAAAAAAAATCTGTTTCTTTAAAGTTCAACTGTAATCGGAAAAAAATTGTTAAAATGATTTTTGATTTTATGTCCGGAATTATTGACAGATTTTTTCGAATAGTTTATCATGCAATTTTTCATTTCCTATTATTAGTTCACTCTCACCCTATATATATATATATATATATCTTGCTCAAATTTTCAATCGTTAATGAAATAATTTTTATTCATCCAGTTAAGTTCAAATACACTTTTTAAACTTGTTAGAGGATGAGACATGATTTTAATACATTTTTTTCAAATATTAATTCATTAATTAAATTTTATTTTTATTTTTAAATTTATTCTACGTTATTTCTGACGAAGTTAGATTTATCTGCAACAGATGGCGCAAGTTAGTTTTTCTACAAAGTAGGAATTTACTTAAAAAAATTTTTTTTACTTACTCGGCAAATTATTTTTCTTTGTTTGAAAAATAAAATAACTCTAAGTAAAAAGTATTTTTATTTATTTTCAACATCGATCCGAATTAAAATTTTTAAATTGCAAGTTTGGGATAACATCGATTTTTCTTTCTCTTACCGTTTTCCCTCACCTTAAATCTGTCAATTTTCTCGTTGTAGCGGATAAAATATTTCTGAATTAATTTTATATTGCATGCACGATAATATTTTTTATATGCAACAATTAGTGAAAAAACTTTATTTTAGTTCTACGAATTTTTTCTGTTCTGATTCAACAGTCCCAAACACTTCATAATTCATTTAAACATTCATATTACTTTTAACAAATAATATAAACTATATTTTTTTTAAAAAATTTAAAAAACCTCAAAAAATTTGAAAAGTCGAGCATTGTTTTAGTATACAGTAAAACCCTTTTTTGTACGGCAGATAGGGACCGTATAAAAAGAAACCGCACAAAAAATATTTGAAAATTTCCTAAATACTTGTATAATAACAAACAACTTTGTTGACAAACTACAGAATTTTTTTTTTATGTGGTGGAGAGGGATCTTATAAAAAAGTCGCACTTAGAAAATATGTCATTCATTTTTACGAAATTTATGAGAAAGTAACTTCCAAACAAAGAAATAATTAAATTACACATGGAAATATTTTAAAAACATTTAATTTCTCATTGTATGCATAGCACAATTTCCAAACTGCACATACAAAATTCACTAATTGTAATCCAAAGCTCGCATCTTCCTGTGATGAATTAGTACAAAATCGCTTTCGTCACTTGATGTACAATCGTGATTTATTTTTTGACACCACAAAGTAAGTGATACGTTTCTGCGATGACGGTAGGTTGGTCAGTTGCTTGTAAACATTATAACCACAGATATGTATGATCGAAGCTCTTTTTGGAATTTCAAACTCCTTTCGGAATTGGTATCTATTTTAAGAAAATGCTTTTCCAAATTGTTGGAAAGCTGGATCTCTGCATAAATTTTATCAGTTCTCGAAGAATCCGGTTCTTCTTGTCCGTTTTCAGAATCTATCCAATTATTCATATTGTCACAGTCATTGAAAGTTTCATCTTCAATCAAGCACGTGCCGCTGGCGCTTTGAGAGAAAGCAATTGAACGTGCGTTGTCGAGAGACTGTTTAGAACATATGAACAGAGCGTATAAACATTACAGTGGCGCCAAAGCCGTTGAAATTCATGTAACCCATAAGAAAAGATCGCTTAAATAAAATCACATAAAAAAGAACGCACAAAAACAGGCTCTACTGTAGTAACCATTACTGGTCTGCTTCACTTGGTACTTCATAATGTTGTATGACAATGTACTGTTTTTTTTTTTTTTAATTATAAGTCCACCCTAGAATTAAGCTTTAGATCGTATCGAAAGACATTCTTACATTCCTTACCTCTTGACTTAAAAAGGAGAGGGTTTGAATATCTGAAACTGTCCTACAATTATCTTTTACATCCTATAACCCATTCCCAGAATCGATTTCCGTAACACATTTTTAGCAAGTCTCAACTCAACAAAAGAAACATGCTTACCAAATTTATCGGTAAATCTAATAGTTAAAAAAAGGAATTTCTATCTTATCTATACTCCCTCTTGATCCCCTTTTAGTCTATTTCGGTAAAACCCGTTCTTAACGGATTGCTAAACAAAAGAAACATGATCACCAAATTTCAATTCTGATGCTCTAATAGCTCAAAAAAAAAAACGGGAATTTTATCAATACGTTCCTTAAACCACTTGGGAGTCAATTTCATTAAAACCTATTTTTAGATCACTGCTCAACAAAAGAAACATGATTACCAAATTTCAAGTCTGTGGGTATTGTAGTTCCCGAAATCTTGAGATGAGTGAGAGAGTTGCGCATTTCTCCTATGTATACATGTATTTGTTTTCAATTTTACAAACCTTTTTACCACAATTGACTTAAGATGAATGAATGTTTCTTTTTATTAAATCAAGGGATTTATGTACCTTTTTAGGGAAAACTGTTTCCAGTTTGAGGCTCTAATTTATTTAAAAATTATTACATTTTCGTAAAGTATTTTCTATCTTTATTTTGCTAATGGAGCACACATTTTTCTTCGATGCTTTGAATAAATTCTCCTAGTTATATTTAAAAATTTCCATTAAAGATTAAAAGTAGATCATTTACATTGCGCATTTTACATTCCTCCATTAAAATTTCCCAGTTTCCATTTTTCAGTCTTTACCGCTGCAGCCGGCCTAGAATTCTAACTTTTTTTTATCTTAAAATCTTTGCCGTTAGACAGCTTGTGAAAAGAGGTTCAGTTATCAGAGAGTCTTATTTTAGGAAAAAAAGGCTTCATCTCCTTTTTTTCCTCATGAAAAGAAAGAACAACTTTTCCCTATTCCTGTTCCTTAAACGGATAGCTCAGCATCTTTGAGGAACGATTTGTCTGTCAGTTGGCGATAAATTGCGATGCCTCAGGAAAGGTGCCAAAAGTAAAGAAAATGTATTCCAGTGTCTTTAGGCTATAAAAAAAGAATATTATTCATGATATATATAAAAAATAGCATTATACATCTGAAAGTGATAACATTTTAAGTGCAAATGGAATATAATGAAATCGTGATAATTCAGCTCAATATTACTGACATTTGCCCATGATATTGATTGAATATTAACGTCGCACTGTCCAGCTGCACGAGGGCTTTTGGCGACGTAGCTGGCACCCCCTCTCCTAACTACCACACCAACGGGAAGATGTTTGAGCTCTCGACAGATTTAACATGCATCGCTCCCCTACACGGCCATTCTTCAGTAGGACTAGGCTCGAACTCATGACTCTCCAGCCACGAGTCCGGTACCTTGACCATTAGGCTACCGCAGCCACTCTTAAAGACTTAAAAATAAATAGAATGAATTGGATGGCCCATATAATTCGAATGCCTGATGATAATTTTGTCAAAAATGTACTGCAGTTCAAAACCCCTAGGATTCGGACGCGTGGAAGACCAAGGCTGAGATGGGCAGAATTAGTGGAATCAGACTTAGTGGTACTGGGCTCGAACTAGTGACATGCCAGCCACGAGTCCGATACCTTGACCACTTGGCTACCGTGGCCACTCATTAAAGACATAAAAATAAATAGAATGAATTGGATGGCCCATATAATTCGAATGCAGGAGATAATGTTGTCAAAAATGTACTGCAGTTCCAAACTACTAGGATTCGGAAGACCAAGGCTGAAATGGGTAGACTTAGTGGAATCAGATTTAGTGGTACTGGGCTCGAACTTGTGACATGCCAGCCATGATCCGATACCTTGACCACTCGGCTACCGTGGCCGCTTGCCCATGATATTATGGACAACGATAGTATAACGATAAAACACCAAGTATCAAGAACAGGGATTTAAATATCCAGCATGAAGCTTAAGTCCTGGTTCCTCATTAAACCGTGCTAGTGGTTATGGTCACGGATTCTGGCCTGCGTATTATGAGTTCGAACCCTGATGCGATTGAAATCCACCGTGTAGGCGGGGCAACGCACATACAGTGACAGATTTAGGCTCAGGCCTAGGGCGGCAAATGTTTAAAAGCGCCAAAATTTTCAAGGTTGCAAAAATTTGAAATCGATTTTATTTTTTATCATTCACCGGCAGTGTTATTTGAAACTATTACCAGAAAATGATATAAATATAAGTTATGACTCAAAAATGAATGAATTTTTACAATCGCGTGATTTCTACGATATCTATCCAAATATAGATATCACTTTATGTATTTATCTAAGTACCGTAAAATCCGGCGTATAACGCCCACTCACACAAAAAATAAGAGCGAAATTTAAGAGTGCGCTCATACGCCGGGTATAAAAATGAGAGCTTTAAAAATATTAAAAAGATGATCATAGAGAAAATAAGAAGACTTCCACATACGTCGAAATACTCTGTTTCTTTAAAAGAAATGTCATTCATTATAAACTTAAAGGGCTGTAATTCTATAAATGTACTATTTTTATTCTATAACTTGGAATAATATCTCGAATGAATGACTTCAAAACATAAGAGCATTGCGCACATACATTTCATGTTTCTTCGCAAAAAAGGGTACGCGTTATACGGCGAATAAAACTAAAAATTTCAGCTTGAAAGTATAAGTGCGCGTTATACGCTGTATTTTACGGTATTCCTGCAACAAGTTGCTCTGGAGAAAGATCGTTTTCCACCCTAAAAAGAGTGAAAAATTATTTACGTGCAGGTATGAAGCAAGATAGGCTCAATGCACTTGAAGTACAATTAGTTTAAGAAGTTAAGTATGAGGATGTTATTAATACTTTCGTACGGATAAAAGCAAGAAGCAAATATATTATATGATTAATTAGGTAGATATGATTTATATTTCTTAATTTAAAGCACAATTCATTCTAAGTTGTGTTTAGCTGTTACCAAATATATATATATAATTTATGCCTAAATTCAATATCTCAAGTTAATTCGAAATTTTTATTACTATTCGTATTATTATTATTATTATATAAGGGCGTCAAATTAACTTGGTCCTAGGGCGCCTTAGAACCCAAATCCGTCCCTGGATGCACATTAAATCTGTCGAGGCTCAAACGTGCTCCCGCTAGTGTGGAAATTCGGTAAGGGAGAGTGCTAGTTCATATGTCATCCTCGTCACTTGACCGTGGTTCAAAGTTACGAAGTCGGTTTTGTTTTTGTGTGTGACACTGATAAACACCCTGTCCTCTCCAAACCGGCGTACAAAATATGGTGAGTGCAAATCAACAACCTCTAAGCTCTCATATGGTGTCATAGGGATATTAGTAGAATGAGACACCAGGTTCAGCTATTGATTTCGTATCTAAATTGATTGGGGGGGGGGGTCATTGAAGCGGACCTCGTAGTTATAAACTTTGGTCAAGTGACGAGGGAGAATCGTGGGCTGGCATCCGACTCTCCAAGTTCAATACTACGTCGACGTGAGGACTTTGAGCCTCGACAAATTTAGCATACATCAAACCCACTATGCGTCGTCGATTTCATGTCTGCAAAGAGTTATTAAATTATGAGCCCCATCTTCAATAATCCTCAAGTTTATCGGATGCAGAATTAAATAAAAAACAAGTAATATAAACAAAAAATTAAGTCAATTCCTACTTTGAATGGATGAACAGAAAGTATTTTATTAACGATTGAAAATTTGGGAACAAGATATATACATATATACATATATATAAGGAGAGAGTGAACTTTTCATAGGAATTGAAAAAAGAGCATGATTTGTCTGCATTGTTGTAACAATACACACCCGATTTGGCTAGTTTCGTTGAAAAACCGGTTTTCGATGCCAACTTTTGTCATTGTTATAACAATGGAGACGAATCTAAGTTGGTGACGAAAACCGTAATTAAATTAATTTAATTAATTAACCAGTAATTAATGAATTAATATTTGAACAAATTGTATTAACATCAAGTGTCGTCCAATACAAGTTTTTAAAATGTATTTGAACTTGATAGGATGAAAGAAGTATTTTATTAACGATTGAAAATGTGAACAAGATAAATCTATATACGTATATAAAGAGAGTGTGAGCTAATAGTCGGAAATGAAATAAAGTCTTTCTTAAATTTACTTAGACTTGTGTTATCTGGCAACACTTTCTTAACCAACAGCGACTGACATCTCGCTTCACGCATGCGCAGAACTGTATGTTTGTTTTGATTTTGTAGTAGTAGAAAATATATGATTTCAAATTCTCGCTGTACTAATTTAGGCTTAGTTAAACACAATTTAGTTTTTTGTTCATTTTATGTTCTGCGTTACTGTAGTATTATGTCGATTTAAAAATATTAAAATGTAAATACAGGCTGCTCTACATAGTATGAGTATTATTTTTTGAATGACGAAAAAGTTTACACAATCCATTTGCTTTCCCGAATCTCGACGACGTTCTATAAATAAGGAGAAATGAAAAGTAAGTACAATTTTTATTCTAAATATTTTAAGAATTTAAACAAACTTTTTGATTTGGTAAAAATTTTGATTGACTTTTTGAGACAATTTGAACAATGTATGAAACAATATAAAAACTGGACGAATTATATAAAGCGTTTAGAATTTTTTTTCAATAAATTTTAATTTATTTTCCTTTGTGTATAAGGTGAAAGTAAGGTTTCAAAGAGTGTAGACTGACCAAAGATCTAGAAATTTCCCGTCCTATTTTCTTCCTCTTCACTCTCTTGCAATCAAGAATTTATTTGAAATAAAAACAAACTTTAAATCGATTTTGTTGATGATCTAAATCAATTTTTATTGAAGTATTTGAAGAATCCTTCTTTATGCCAAATAAATCATATTCACTTCATTTGAAGCGATTCTAAAACGCATTAGATTCTGAATATTTCGTTAGTTGTACAATCTTTCTAATTTGTTTTTTTATAAGTAAAATTACCAGGATCTATAAAGGCCTTTGATAGCATAGCTTAAAAAGTTTGAAATGGATCTAATTTTCTGTCGTTTATCTGCTTTGAAATATAATACTACAAACTAATCTCAAAGGGGGGGGGATAAGGAAGTAAATCCTTTTAAATCATTGATTAAGTTCAGTTTTTAAAAACCCAATATGGTTTCAATGCACATAAAAACCAAAAATTACGCTCCAAATTTTCTTTTCAAATGAAAATTAAAAATCATGCCCTACATGCAACTAATTTGGTAATTAACATAATTCTACTCGTTTTGTTTTTATTTCTAAAAAATAATTCCTTGTCTTCTCTACTTTTCTCCTTTTGGTACTTCAGTTTTAATTTCCCAGGAAATGAGATGGTAGTAGGTCAACGTATTTTTTAAAAGCGATAACTTGTTGCATTATTCATTTTCGTACGAATTACTAAATACATATAAAAATTCTGGAGTAAGGGTTATTATATATAACTTAGCACTTAAAACAACACGAGGACAGTTGGAGGAGGACATCGTAACTTGAACCTCTATCAGAGGTCTCTAAAGCCGCATAAAATCGGACCCATACCTGGGGCGGCATTTGGATCGAATTTGAAAAAAATATTTTTTTTTTGTTACAGAAAACTTATATATTTTCTGAAATATTATTGGGTATATATTTTAGTGTATTTTATTTCCTTATTTTGTATGTTTGATGTCAGTTTACTGATATGTTTAAACTTGAAGGGTCGAGGCGGGAGAGTATACGTTAAATCATGAAATTTGATATGCTTACACAGCTTCACTCGTAACTTTTTCCCCATCCCGGAATGGGGTCACAATGGACATTCCTTTCACCCATACGTTGTTCGGTGTCAGCTATCCGAATGGGGGCAGAGATAATAAGTTTGGGGTAATAGAGAGCCCCAAAACACTTTGTTTTAGTCTTGAGTGTAAGTTAGTTACCATTAGTTAAAATAAATGCTTTGATCCCCACCATCAGTGAACTCTTTTTCGAAGAAATTGGCCTGCAGGAATGGGCATTTCCTTCTCTCGTTTGAAATAATAAATAATTATGTCCTTAATTTGGAATTATTTTGTATTTAAGACTTAAAGTAATATATTGTTATGCTGCCTTTTTGTTTACAAGAATTATTCTTTTCTAGGTGTGTACCTATGAGAACAATTTATCTTTTTATTTATAATTTTTTTGCTTTGGAGAGAGATGCGGCATTTTCCATTTTGTCCAGGGTGGCAAAACTGCTAGAGCCGGCCCTTCCTCTATCTAGTGAAGAGGATAGAACCTGAGCCGGTGCCCCACTCTCCAACTTTACATCACGCCAAAGGGATGGCTTTGAGTTTTGACAAGATTTAACGTACATTAGATCCTCGTCACACCGGCATGAGGACTCGAACACGCAACTCGACAACACCGGCCATGACTCCATGACCATGATCCCAAGACTATTGCGGCCACTTAAGAATTCTGGAAGACATATAGATTTAAATTTGTAACTTGTTTTTTGTATAATGAACACGTCTTTGACTTTTGATCAGGGGTGTAGCTACCGCCGTATCTGTCGTATCAGTGATACGGTGCCCCCAAGCTACAGGAGTCCCAAAATGTGTAACTACAGTCCAACTAATAGGGCTCTCATATCTAAAAAGGGCCCCCAGAGGAATTTTGATGCAGGGCCCCCGCAGAACTAGCTACGCCAGGGCTCTCGAGCAAGTTGTTGTTGAGTGTTGCATACTGGGATACATACGAGAGATAGATGAACAGAAACATACAATACCAACGATAATCCCAACATAGAACAAAAGGGTGTGCTGCTTTCCATTCGAGAAGGAATCCCTTTCAGGCGAAAGTCCGAATTCTTTTCCCGAAGATTCATCCACGCCTTATACGGGATTCGAACCCGCTCGCTTACAAGTAGAGTGTCATATCCACCATACCAGGTGGGCGGTTCTCGATCCAGTGAGAACGAATATTTAACTCGCAAATCTCTTCTTTACTTCCGGACAACTCCGCCTGATAATTTTGAACTCCAAGTGGATTTCATTTACTACGTCATTTCTATTATTCTAGAGCGAAGGTGAAGTATAAATTCTTGTAACTCGTTTTTAAAAGATTCTGTATTGAAGCTGTGGGAACATTCACATACTACCATTTTGCAGAATAAAAGGAGCTAATATCATTATCATACTCGTGTCGTTGTGGAAATTTTGGTGAACGGTAGAAAAACAGCTGATGCAAATTACAGTCTATCGAGACTCAAACTCCTCTCACTGGCGTCGTGTGGAAATTCGGCGAAAGGGATTCCAACTTGGGCATCGACCTCGGCACTTGACCATGGTTCAAAGTTTCGAGTTCCGTCGGCAATAGAGCGGTAGCTTAGCTGTCATGGGCACGAGCTTGTGCTCAGCATGTCATGAGTTCGAGCCTTTGTGCCACTGAAGGCCTGTCGTGTAGAGGATCGGATGCACATTGGATCTGTCCAGATTCAAAGTCCTCCCGTTAGCATGGTGTAGAAATTCGGAGAGGGAGGTGTCTTCCTCGTCACCCAACGCCAGCCGCCTTCGTGTTTCTTTGTGAGTGAGTGAATTTTTACGTCGCACTGTTCAGCTACACGATGTTTTTTGGCGACGGTCTTCGTAATTTTGAACCATGGTCAAGTGACAAGGACGATACATCAGCTGGCACCCCTTATCCTAACTACCACACCACACCAACGGGAGGACATTTGAGCTCTCGACATATTTAACGCGCATCGCTTCCCTACACGACGGGTCTTTTATGGTACTGGGCTCGAGCTCATGACATGCCAGCCACGAGTCCGATACCTTGACCACTTGGCTGTAGCAGCCACCGTGTTTCTTTGTAGTGTGACCTTAATAAACACTCTCTAACTCAGCTACGAGCAATGCCCCCCCCCCCCGAGTTGCCCAAGGAACATTAAATTATTTCTATTTCATTACTGTTGTGTATTTCTCTCATCACTTTGCTTTAATTTTTTGGTGAAACTAGTTATACTTTGAAGGCATATTAAAATACAATTAAATTAAAATTATTAAACCAAAGCAAACTAAAATATAAACAATCACCAGATGTGTAACGGAGAACATTTGGGCCCCACTGAAAAGTCAGGTTTTGGGCTCTCAAGTTGGATTTTACAAAGGGTAGGCACTAAGTGGCAGACAGGCTTTGACCCTCTGGAACCCTGGACCCTCCCACGATGCGGGGATGTACGTTACGCCACTGACAATCACCGTCCTATCCTCAGCGTCCCGCGGTTACATTACCAAATCTTGACCGGTCCGCGGCGATAAAATGTTGGGGAGCACTGGTCTAAAGAGAGAGGTGGGGGCCAGCTCAGGCGTCGTCCACGTCACTTGACCATGGTTCAATATTACGTGGACCATCCCCAAAAGCCTCGTGTAGCTGAACAATGGGACGTTAATATTCACTCACTCACTCACCAAGCTCAGGTATCGCCATTAACACTTGTTCATGCTTTTTTCCATCAACAATAACTTCGTGTAGTTGCAAACATTCAAGGCCGTGGGTAGCCTAGTTGGTTAGAGCACCAGACTCCAGACCGGAAGCTCTGGGTTCTATATCCGATGCCACCAAATACCCTCCGAGTACACACGGAGTACGTGCTCGTTAAACCTGTGTGTCGAAAGTCTTGTGGGCGGTCGCAGCAGAAACCACGGGTGCAGAGGGCTGGAGAATATTTTCCTCCCCTCCAGCTCTATGCCTAAATTGTGGAGGTGGAGATAGGTGGTGTCGCCATCTATCGTGTAAGCACCGAGCCAAATCTTACTGTCACCTGCATGGTGCTCAAAGCTAAAAGCTAACGACCGGCGTACACCTAGCGCCTTGCCACGATGAATTTCTTGGGCCTCGATCTGACACCGTCAGACAGGTGGCATTAGAAACAACAGCAACGACACAAACATTCAATCAGTTCAGCTCTTCAACAACAGAACCCATTAATTTTATGTCTTCTAAAACAATCCACCCTCACACAGTAAAAACATAATCCAATTTTCAATCGCGCGGGACTAGTTTAATTAAACTACTCTTCTCAAAGAGAATAAAAAAGATACTCTTTTCCAACCAGGTCAAAGAAAAACACTGTCTTTCTAAGCCAACCCTTTTCCATTCTTTGAAATCCCTCTCTCATGTATCCGTCTGTGCTGGTAGTGTCGGATGAATCCAATCTCATCTCGGTTTCGATTTCGACGTTACGAAACGACCGCTTGGGTAATCCGAGATTGGGGTAACCTCGAAAGGAGATAGTTTGCTTGTGCCTCGTCCAAGGCCGACGCTCCCCCCAAGGCCCTTTTCTTTTACCTACTGAACTGAAAAGTGAATACCTTTTTCGCTGCAAGGACGCTGATTATACGGAAGTATAATGGGTTAAAACTCACTTTATGTCGGTTCGAAATAAAAGATGGGATGGATGATTTTTTTAATCGGGGTTTATTGCTACTTCCGAAAATTTATTTCTGATAATTGATAATAATTATTGGTGCGATTGTTAGTTTAAAAACCTATTATTCTTTGAATAAATTCGAATTTTTTTCTCAATGACTTTTTTTTTTCAAAAGCGAAATTTATATCTTATGGCG
>BMAO01020296.1:0-19394 GCA_019973975.1 Trichonephila clavata
TTCTAACTCCTATTCCAACCAAACTCAATTTTCTTATGTAAAATCCGACGCTGATCACGAATAAATGTAGCGCTTTTCAAAATTTCAATTAGATCAAAAGTTATTGCAATAAAAAATTTCACATTTTTTGGATATTTGGCAGGGGAGACGTCATGAACAGGGAAAAAATTTCTAACTCCTATTCCAACCAAACTCAATTTTCTTATGTAAAATCCGACGCTGATCACGAATACATGTAGCGCTTTTCAAAATTTCAATTAGATCAAAAGTTATTGCAATAAAAAATTTCACATTTTTTGGATATTTGGCAGGGGAGACGTCATGAACAGGGAAAAATTTCTAACTCCTATTCCAACCAAACTCAATTTTCTTATGTAAAATCCGACGCTGATCACGAATACATGTAGCGCTTTTCAAAATTTCAATTAGATCAAAAGTTATTGCAATAAAAAATTTTCACATTTTTTGGATATTTGGCAGGGGAGACGTCATGAACAGGGAAAAAATTTCTAACTCCTATTCCAACCAAACTCAATTTTCTTATGTAAAATCCGACGCTGATCACGAATACATGTAGCGCTTTTCAAAATTTCAATTAGATCAAAAGTTATTGCAATAAAAAAATTTCACATTTTTTGGATATTTGGCAGGGGAGACGTCATGAACAGGGAAAAATTTCTAACTCCTATTCAACCAAACTCAATTTTCTTATTTAAAATCCGACGCTGATCACGAATACATGTAGCGCTTTTCAAAATTTCAATTGGATCAAAAGTTATTGCAATAAAAAATTTCACATTTTTTGGATATTTGGCAGGGGAGACGTCATGAACAGGGAAAAAATTTCTAACTCCTATTCAAACCAAACTCAATTTTCTTATTTAAAATCCGACGCTGATCACGAATACATGTAGCGCTTTTCAAAATTTCAATTGGATCAAAAGTTATTGCAATAAAAAATTTTCACATTTTTTGGATATTTGGCAGGGGAGACGTCATGAACAGGGAAAAAATTTCTAACTCCTATTCAAACCAAACTCAATTTTCTTATTTAAAATCCGACGCTGATCACGAATACATGTAGCGCTTTTCAAAATTTCAATTGGATCAAAAGTTATTGCAATAAAAAATTTCACATTTTTTGGATATTTGGCAGGGGAGACGTCATGAACAGGGAAAAAATTTCTAACTCCTATTCCAAACCAAACTCAATTTTCTTATGTAAAATCCGACGCTGATCACGAATACATGTAGCGCTTTTCAAAATTTCAATTGGATCAAAAGTTATTGCAATAAAAAATTTTCACATTTTTTGGATATTTGGCAGGGGAGACGTCATGAACAGGGAAAAAATTTCTAACTCCTATTCCAACCAAACTCAATTTTCTTATGTAAAATCCGACGCTGATCACGAATACATGTAGCGCTTTTCAAAATTTCAATTAGATCAAAAGTTATTGCAATAAAAAAATTTCACATTTTTTGGATATTTGGCAGGGGAGACGTCATGAACAGGGAAAAAATTTCTAACTCCTATTCCAACCAAACTCAATTTTCTTATGTAAAATCCGACGCTGATCACGAATACATGTAGCGCTTTTCAAAATTTCAATTAGATCAAAAGTTATTGCAATAAAAAAATTTCACATTTTTTGGATATTTGGCAGGGGAGACGTCATGAACAGGGAAAAAATTTCTAACTCCTATTCCAACCAAACTCAATTTTCTTATGTAAAATCCGACGCTGATCACGAATACATGTAGCGCTTTTCAAAATTTCAATTAGATCAAAAGTTATTGCAATAAAAAATTTCACATTTTTTGGATATTTGGCAGGGGAGACGTCATGAACAGGGAAAAAATTTCTAACTCCTATTCCAACCAAACTCAATTTTCTTATGTAAAATCCGACGCTGATCACGAATACATGTAGCGCTTTTCAAAATTTCAATTAGATCAAAAGTTATTGCAATAAAAAATTTCACATTTTTTGGATATTTGGCAGGGGAGACGTCATGAACAGGGAAAAATTTCTAACTCCTATTCCAACCAAACTCAATTTTCTTATGTAAAATCCGACGCTGATCACGAATACATGTAGCGCTTTTCAAAATTTCAATTAGATCAAAAGTTATTGCAATAAAAAAATTTCACATTTTTTGGATATTTGGCAGGGGAGACGTCATGAACAGGGAAAAAATTTCTAACTCCTATTCCAACCAAACTCAATTTTCTTATGTAAAATCCGACGCTGATCACGAATACATGTAGCGCTTTTCAAAATTTCAATTAGATCAAAAGTTATTGCAATAAAAAATTTCACATTTTTTGGATATTTGGCAGGGGAGACGTCATGAACAGGGAAAAAATTTCTAACTCCTATTCCAACCAAACTCAATTTTCTTATGTAAAATCCGACGCTGATCACGAATACATGTAGCGCTTTTCAAAATTTCAATTAGATCAAAAGTTATTGCAATAAAAAATTTTCACATTTTTTGGATATTTGGCAGGGGAGACGTCATGAACAGGGAAAAAATTTCTAACTCCTATTCCAACCAAACTCAATTTTCTTATGTAAAATCCGACGCTGATCACGAATACATGTAGCGCTTTTCAAAATTTCAATTAGATCAAAAGTTATTGCAATAAAAAATTTCACATTTTTTGGATATTTGGCAGGGGAGACGTCATGAACAGGGAAAAAATTTCTAACTCCTATTCCAACCAAACTCAATTTTCTTATTTAAAATCCGACGCTGATCACGAATACATGTAGCGCTTTTCAAAATTTCAATTGGATCAAAAGTTATTGCAATAAAAAATTTCACATTTTTGGATATTTGGCAGGGGAGACGTCATGAACAGGGAAAAAATTTCTAACTCCTATTCCAACCAAACTCAATTTTCTTATGTAAAATCCGACGCTGATCACGAATACATGTAGCGCTTTTCAAAATTTCAATTAGATCAAAAGTTATTGCAATAAAAAATTTTCACATTTTTTGGATATTTGGCAGGGGAGACGTCATGAACAGGGAAAAATTTCTAACTCCTATTCCAACCAAACTCAATTTTCTTATGTAAAATCCGACGCTGATCACGAATACATGTAGCGCTTTTCAAAATTTCAATTAGATCAAAAGTTATTGCAATAAAAAATTTTCACATTTTTTGGATATTTGGCAGGGGAGACGTCATGAACAGGGAAAAAATTTCTAACTCCTATTCCAACCAAACTCAATTTTCTTATGTAAAATCCGACGCTGATCACGAATACATGTAGCGCTTTTCAAAATTTCAATTAGATCAAAAGTTATTGCAATAAAAAATTTTCACATTTTTTGGATATTTGGCAGGGGAGACGTCATGAACAGGGAAAAAATTTCTAACTCCTATTCCAACCAAACTCAATTTTCTTATGTAAAATCCGACGCTGATCACGAATACATGTAGCGCTTTTCAAAATTTCAATTAGATCAAAAGTTATTGCAATAAAAAATTTCACATTTTTTGGATATTTGGCAGGGGAGACGTCATGAACAGGGAAAAAATTTCTAACTCCTATTCCAACCAAACTCAATTTTCTTATGTAAAATCCGACGCTGATCACGAATACATGTAGCGCTTTTCAAAATTTCAATTAGATCAAAAGTTATTGCAATAAAAAATTTCACATTTTTTGGATATTTGGCAGGGGAGACGTCATGAACAGGGAAAAAATTTCTAACTCCTATTCCAACCAAACTCAATTTTCTTATGTAAAATCCGACGCTGATCACGAATACATGTAGCGCTTTTCAAAATTTCAATTAGATCAAAAGTTATTGCAATAAAAAATTTCACATTTTTTGGATATTTGGCAGGGGAGACGTCATGAACAGGGAAAAAATTTCTAACTCCTATTCCAACCAAACTCAATTTTCTTATGTAAAATCCGACGCTGATCACGAATACATGTAGCGCTTTTCAAAATTTCAATTAGATCAAAAGTTATTGCAATAAAAAATTTCACATTTTTTGGATATTTGGCAGGGGAGACGTCATGAACAGGGAAAAAATTTCTAACTCCTATTCCAACCAAACTCAATTTTCTTATGTAAAATCCGACGCTGATCACGAATACATGTAGCGCTTTTCAAAATTTCAATTAGATCAAAAGTTATTGCAATAAAAAATTTCACATTTTTTGGATATTTGGCAGGGGAGACGTCATGAACAGGGAAAAAATTTCTAACTCCTATTCCAACCAAACTCAATTTTCTTATGTAAAATCCGACGCTGATCACGAATACATGTAGCGCTTTTCAAAATTTCAATTAGATCAAAAGTTATTGCAATAAAAAATTTCACATTTTTTGGATATTTGGCAGGGGAGACGTCATGAACAGGGAAAAAATTTCTAACTCCTATTCCAACCAAACTCAATTTTCTTATGTAAAATCCGACGCTGATCACGAATACATGTAGCGCTTTTCAAAATTTCAATTAGATCAAAAGTTATTGCAATAAAAAATTTCACATTTTTTGGATATTTGGCAGGGGAGACGTCATGAACAGGGAAAAAATTTCTAACTCCTATTCCAACCAAACTCAATTTTCTTATGTAAAATCCGACGCTGATCACGAATACATGTAGCGCTTTTCAAAATTTCAATTAGATCAAAAGTTATTGCAATAAAAAATTTCACATTTTTTGGATATTTGGCAGGGGAGACGTCATGAACAGGGAAAAAATTTCTAACTCCTATTCAAACCAAACTCAATTTTCTTATGTAAAATCCGACGCTGATCACGAATACATGTAGCGCTTTTCAAAATTTCAATTAGATCAAAAGTTATTGCAATAAAAAATTTCACATTTTTTGGATATTTGGCAGGGGAGACGTCATGAACAGGGAAAAATTTCTAACTCCTATTCCAACCAAACTCAATTTTCTTATGTAAAATCCGACGCTGATCACGAATACATGTAGCGCTTTTCAAAATTTCAATTAGATCAAAAGTTATTGCAATAAAAAAATTTCACATTTTTTGGATATTTGGCAGGGGAGACGTCATGAACAGGGAAAAAATTTCTAACTCCTATTCCAACCAAACTCAATTTTCTTATGTAAAATCCGACGCTGATCACGAATACATGTAGCGCTTTTTCAAAATTTCAATTAGATCAAAAGTTATTGCAATAAAAAATTTCACATTTTTTGGATATTTGGCAGGGGAGACGTCATGAACAGGGAAAAATTTCTAACTCCTATTCCAACCAAACTCAATTTTCTTATGTAAAATCCGACGCTGATCACGAATACATGTAGCGCTTTTCAAAATTTCAATTGGATCAAAAGTTATTGCAATAAAAAATTTTCACATTTTTTGGATATTTGGCAGGGAGACGTCATGAACAGGGAAAAATTTCTAACTCCTATTCCAACCAAACTCAATTTTCTTATGTAAAATCCGACGCTGATCACGAATACATGTAGCGCTTTTCAAAATTTCAATTAGATCAAAAGTTATTGCAATAAAAAAATTTCACATTTTTTGGATATTTGGCAGGGGAGACGTCATGAACAGGGAAAAATTTCTAACTCCTATTCCAACCAAACTCAATTTTCTTATGTAAAATCAACGCTGATCACGAATACATGTAGCGCTTTTCAAAATTCCAATTAGATCAAAAGTTATGTCAATAAAAAAATTTCACCTTTTTGGATATTTGTCTCTGAGATGTCATGAACGCAGACAAAATTTCTAACTCCTTTTCCAACCAAACTCAATTTTCTTATGTAAAATTCAACGCTGATCACTAGTACATGTAGCGCTTTTCAAAATTTAAATTAGACCAGAAGTTATTGCAATAAAAAATTTCGAATTTTTTTTGTATATTTGGCTCGGGAGTTGTCATGAATACCGAAAAAATGTCGAACTCCTATTTCAACCAATTTCAATTTTCTTATGTAAACTCCGACGCTTATCACGAATACTTGTAGCGCTTTTCAAAATTCCAATTAGATCAAATATTAGTGGAATAAAAAAAATTTCTCATTTTTTGGATATTTGGCTCGGGATTTGTCATGAATTCCGAAAAATTTCCAACTCCTATTCCAACCAAACTGAATATTCTTATGTAAAATTCAACGCTGATAACGAATACTTGTAGGGCTTTTCAAAATTCCAATTAGATAAAAAGTTATTTCAATAAAAAAATTTCACCTTTTTGGATATTTGTCTCTTGAGATGTCATGAACGCAGATAAAATTTCTAACTCCTTTTCCAACCAAACTCAATTTTCTTATGTAAAATTCAACGCTGATCACTAATACATGTAGCGCTTTTCAAAATTTAAATTAGACCAGAAGTTATTGCAATAAAAAATTTCGAATTTTTTTTGTATATTTGGCTCGGGAGTTGTCATGAATACCGAAAAAATGTCGAACTCCTATTCCAACCAAACTCAATATTCTTATGTAATATTCAACGCTGATCAAAAATACTTGTAGCGCTTTTCAAAATTCCAATTAGAACAAAAGTTATTGCATAAAAAAAAATTCACATTTTTTGGATATTTGGCTGCGGAGACGTCATGAATACCGTAGGAATTTTTAACTCCTATTGCAACCAAACTCAATTTTCTTATGTAAAATTCAACGCTGATCACGAATACATGTAGCGCTTTTCAAAATTCCAATTAGATCAAAAGTTATTGCATTAAAAAATGTTCACATTTTTTGGATATTTGGCTGCGGAGACGTCACAACTGTTGTACGAAAACGTCTAACCCACTGTGAAATACTAATCCGGATTGCGTGATGCATTGCAGAGGTTAAATATTAGAAAATAAATAATGCAAAATTTTCAAACGCCAGAATAAATACGAAGATTTAAAATAATTTATTTAATATAAAAATTTCCGAATGCCAAAATAAAAACGAGTTTTTGAAATAATTTTCTGTTATTTATTTTTTATCTTAAAAAAATTTGTATATTTATTTTGTACTCACTATTTTACCGTACAATGATTCTTCAATTAAACGATTCAAATAATAATCAAACAAAAATACTATTTCAACAATGCACAGTATATTCACATTGAACTTTTCACCAAATCCATTCAATTTCACTTATAATACACAGCCCTATACGTCAGCTGTATATAGCTACAGATATACTACTATAAGCATGTTGGTGACGCGAACGCAGGAGATTTCACCCATCCAAAATTTTCTATGGCGAACAGCACACTGCGCATGCGCCAGTCAGCATGTCGGTGACACGAATCCATAAGATTTTCCCCTACCAAAAAGTGCCCAACGCCGCTAAAGAAGTTTTCACTTCAAAAATTTACGTAGTTTGTATTCCTTTTTTTATATAAGTATGTGTTACTATGTGTTAATTTCTAATACTCTTATCCTTATAAGAAAATAAAATTAATTTGAAGTGTCAAAGAAAAAGTCAATTCTTGAAAACACTTATCTAAAATAAAGTTCAAGTAATAATCGGGGCATATAATTTGCACGATTAAGCCAATTAAAAAACACACATAAAAGCTATTTATCTAATCACTTCCATATTTTTCAAAAAAATTATAATGTTATAAAATCAATCAAAGTATTGAAAAATTGGGAATATAAAACGTTTGCTTTATTTTTATATACTTTGACACAGTTTATTATTAAAATATGCTCTGATATTAAAACATTTGAAATAACTAATGTGCTTAAATAAAGTTAAAGCTTTTTAGTAATTGAATGTAATAGAAGCGTTGCGCACGAAAGATGAAAAATATTCATGTTAGATGGATTAACTATTAAATGACTTTTGGAAGAAAGTTGTCCGGTACTCAATGCATCGCTAAAAACTATTCAACATTTCTTAAAAATAAAAATTAAATTTTAAATAATAGTAATCAAATAACGTTATTAATTAAAAACAACAAAAATGTGAACAGTTAATTTTATAAATTAATTTAACATTGAAATTTAATAACATGGGTTCTTTTGGCTGCAGACTTCAAATTTATATGCAATTACACGTTGCTGGAACGTTTAACTTGTATTTTATTAAGTACCACACAAAATCATTCGAGAAATTTGAAATCCCGTTTCGTATATTTAGTCGTACTTACAGAATTTCACAAAAAGAATTCTTGGTAAAATTAGGATTCGAACCCCAGACTAATCTTCTAGACTGTGGCCTATTTAAAAAAAAATAAAAGCTGTAGAAATACCTTATATGAAGTAAAAATAGACACGAAAACTAAATACTATATAGAATTTTCCCTCAGAATGCAGATTCTTACATACAGTTCTATACTGCGGAAATTGTCATGAACTGCAATCTTTTAATGCATAAAATAAAGTAGAAAATTAAAAGAACTGATTTAAAGCATTAAAAAAAACCAAACTTTGTAAAAAAAAGGGGGGAATTTTGAAGGCAATAAAAAAAAGTTTTGACTGTGACTTGAACAAACCAAATTGTATTAAAATTTTTTATTTCCATATGAATTACATTAAAATGAATAATAACTTGATTTCATATTATTATTCCACTTAAGGTATCCAACTGGTTGCGACAACTTTTTTTTTATAAAAAAAAAGGAGATATGGGGATTTTTTTGTTATTTTTAGATTTGTTTAGTGCATTTTAAGAAAAATGTGCTAAAATTAAGAAGAGAAAAAGAAATTATTATCACTAAAATTGGAAAAAATAGGTAAAAATTGACAAAAAATAGCATAAACGCGGCCCATTCTGCACCAAAGGTTTATAAACAAACTTTCAATTTTTTTCAATCCAATGTGTTGCTATATTATTCGATATTGAAATGACCTCAGGATAAGAGATATTTTCTTTTTTACAAAAACTGGAGCGCTTTATCTCGGTTACTTTATGAAAATGCTAAAAAAGACAGTGATTATATTCACATAAGGGACTGTAAATTTTGTAATAAAACAGTGATTGATAAATCTGAAGGTTAAAACAATTCTACTAATATACAGAACTTATAGAAAAAATTTCAGTTAATTATGTTCAAAACTTTTTTAACAATCGCTGACCCCGTTTGATTAGTTTCAAAAAATCACATTTCGAGTAAAACGCGTTTTAAAGTATGACATCTTGCTTAAAGTAAGGGCATCTGCTTTTACTAAAACTCTTGTAGTTTTTGTTCTAGTAAACGGAAAATCATAAACTTTGTTTTTTTATAAAGCTAATAAGATGGCCCATAAAATAAAATCATAAAAAAAATTTGTCAATTTTTGGCAAAATCCACAGTTTTAGGGTAGTCGGATACCTTAACAAATGATTAGAAATTGGTATTGTTTTTAATATAGCAATTGTAAATCAAACAATAAATAGAATGTTTTTCGATGTAAAATGAATTTTTTAAATTAAATTAATACTTAAATTAAGCCTGATTAAATTTATTAGTATTCCATGCTTCAGAAAATGATGTAGGCACACAAAATGTAGATTATTCCTCCGAAATGTATGCACAATATATGTAGAGAGAGAGAGAGATAAGCCTTTTATTTTTAGCTTGCTTTTAAATAATTATTAATGATACATAATTCAGTCTTGCATTTTTTGGTACAAATACTATCGTAGAAAGAAAATCTTAGATATACGAATTTTCTTATTTCATATTTTATATAAAAATGGCAGCTTTAAGTTAAAGGATGTTTTATATTTCACTCAGAACGTCATGACTACGGGCCATTTTTTAATTTCTTAAAAATTATTATCGACAAATCTTAACACATTCACAAGATCAATATGAAACGTAAGTATAAGTTCTGTTTTACAATTAATAAAAAAACACCTATAATTGTTAAAAATAATTAACTAAGTTTAGTTTTTTAAAATAAATGTATCACAGAATATATATTTATATAAATACTAGCTGTTACCAGCCCGCTTCGCTGGGTATTTCATGATGTTTTATAATTTTTTGTTGGTTATATATATGTATAAATTTTTTATATTTAAGTCCTAGCATTAAGAATTCAATTGTATTGAAAAATATGCTCCCCTTACGTTCCTCAACGCCACTTGAAAGTCGATTTTCACGAAACGCATTTTGTGGCGTATCTGTATTCTATGAGAGGAATCTGCTTACCAAATTTCAACACTGCGCGTCTAATAGTTTAAAAATCGGAATAATTATTTATATCTCCCCTTAACCACCTGCAACACTTCTTGGGGTCATTTTTCCCAAAACCCATTTTGTAGCGGATATTTACTCCATGAAAGAAACATGTTCACCAATTTTCAAGCAGGTTGGTCAAGTAGTTTAAAAACGAAAATATTTATCTATTACGCCCCTTAATCCCCCGCAACGCCACTTGGGGGTTAATTTTCACCGAACTCATTTTGTAGGGGATCTCTACTCTACGAAAGGAATCTGTTTACCTAATTTCAAGATTGTACATCGACGAGTAGTTTAAAAATGGAAACAATTATTTATAACGCCCCTTAACTCCCTCGTAACGCCCCTTGCGATTCGAATTTCACAAAATCCGTTCTTAGCTGATCTCTACTCCATAAAAGAAACATGTCTACCAAATTTCAAATCTGTAGGTTGAATAGCTCCGGATATATCGTGATTAGTCAGTCAGTCAGTCAGTCGCTTTTCTCCTTTATATGTATAGATTATACGCATATTAAATAAATTATATATGTAGGGTTGGATATGTGCGATGTCACAACCCCTCCCCCTGTACTTAGGGTGGAGTAATCCGCACTGACGTCACACCCCGCCAGGAATGTCCGACTGAAGGACACACGGGAAATGAGGCAGATGGACGTTAGAGACCCTAAGCTCTAGACGTAGGAGGAAGACGTTCTCCTTTGGTGTTTAATATATTTTAAATATTTCATCCTTCATTTTGTTAAATAAAGCATTTATCATTATTAGGTTGTAGTCATTTTCCCATATTTTGGGGGCTCGACCATTCTCTTGCATATTAAGGAAAATCTCTTCTAGACGAGAAATTTTTTTTATAAGACGCGTTAATATTTTCTTTCTTCAATGGACGCTACAGTGCTAAAAGTGTAAAAACGACTTGTTGGACTTTCTTTTTATTGAATTCATATAGTACCTGAACTGGTTCTGGATTAGTGTACGGACTGCTCCCCAACCCCAGGTAGGCAAAATTTAATTAAACGTATTTTTTGTTTGTTTATTTTGGCTTTCAAATTACTGTATTTAGTAGTTTTAACTCAAAGTGTGATTGGGAAATTTTGATTACAACCTTGCATCGTCTATAAATTTTCAAAGTGGTTGATTTTGCATATTAAGATGTCGTGTAAAAATATTAAATTAAGTGATATTCCTATAATTGCCAATTCGTTGAAATGTGGTACAACTCGTGCTGTAAAAACATTAAATTCTATATTAGGATTCACCGAAATTGACCGTTCTTCGCGAAATAAAATAAGAAATTTTTCCACATTCCCTAAAGAGTTTAGAGTCGAAGAACACAAAGAAAAAATTGTAACCGAATTCTCATTGCCTGATTTCATCTCAGTTGCTAATTTATTGCATTTAGACGTGGAAACAAATGAGCAAAATTTATGCAATAGTATATTTAAAGCTTTGACGAACTTAGATGAATTCCTACTAACATTAAATAATTCAGAGATGTCCTTTTCTGAAAGTGAGAACGTAGTTTTTTCTGAGAATCAATCCACGTTTCAAAAACGAACATCAAAACTCTCGTTAGACAGGAATTTTTCAACACAGGGAGCGGACCAACATCTGGGCAGCAACGCAACTCTGCCCAGTGTTCAAGGTTATTCTTTCATGCCGGTACATCAAAACGTCTCATCTCTTTGTACACAAAATACTTTTCCTCCCCATTTAAACAATGCTTCCTTTACAGAGATGAATGCCCAGTTTTGGACTTTATTGCGGGATATTTCAGCGACTAGTAGAAAATTTACTAGCGAAGATTTTTATTCTGTAAATAGTTTCTTTCGCGATATTGAAGAAAATTTTGATTTATTCCCAGCTATCAGTTCCTCTCAAAAATTAATTTTCGCAAAACGTCTAGTATGTGGAACTGCTAAATCATTTCTTTTTCCACAAAGAAATTTAAATACCTACGAGTCATTTAAAAAAGCTTTAATTGAGAATTTTCGGATTCAGTTACTTCCATAGAGATTCACCGCGAATTTAGAGAGAAGAAAAATGTTTAAAACCGAGACTTTAATGCAATATTTTTATTCCATGCGTGAATTAGCAAATAGATGTGATTCAAAAATTGACGAAGCATCAATTATCCAGTACGTCATTAATGGAATTGATATGGGCCTCGTTCAGATAAAATAATTCTATATGGTGCAACCTCATTTTCCGAATTTAAGCAGAAATTACGTACCTATGAAACAGTCATTAAAAACATGGGAATACATAACTCTAATTCACCAAATTTTCGTCATTCATATGAAAGCCGAGGACGCGATTCTAAACAACAAAGCTTCCAAAGAAAGCCCACAAAATTTAACGTTTCTGACGCAGCTAAAAATCCCCAACGTTGTTTTAATTGTAATGATATAGGTCACCTATCAAAATCTTGTCCTAATCATTCACGTGGTCCCAGATGCCTCTCGTGTAATCTTTATGGTCACAAATCATTTGAATGCCGACGAACTAATTTAAAGAATAGTTCTACACCACCTTCTGGTGTAAATGCTGTGCATGAATTGCCTTCTCCTATAAATATGTGTAAAGACGTAACAATTTTTGGCCGTAAACTTAACGGATTAATAGACACAGGCAGTAATTTAACACTATTAAGAAATTCTACTTACATAAATATAGATGCACCGCCACTGAAACAAACCAATACATTATTAACAGGTTTTGGTTTTTCGCGAATTAATGTGATAGGAACTTTTTATTCTGAAATTACTATCGACGATCAAATTTTTTCTGTTACTATTTCTGTTGTACCAAATTCTTGTACAAATTATGACCTCATAATCGGTTGTGACGTAATTAAACAAGCACATCTAAATATGTTGCCTACAGGCGTAAAATTTTCACAAATTTTAAGATCCTCTGATAGTGTAGATGAAAATTTTATTATGACGATTTCCGACGATTCACCCACATTTGATATCGGTCCAAATGTTTCTCAGCATAATCGAACTGAAGTCGAACAACTGCTATAGACATACACGCCTAAAAAAACAAAAACAGTAAACATTGAGCTTGATATCGCTCTTACCGACGACGAACCGATATTTCATAAGCCCCGACGTTTGCCATTTGCCTAACGAGATATAGTGGACGCTCAAGTTGATGAATGGGTTGAAAATGGAATTGTTGAACCATGTTCATCTCCTTACGCTAGTCAAGTTGTGGTAGTAAAGAAAAAAAGACGGGAAATCTAGAGTTTGCATTGATTATAGACGCTTAAATCGCAAACTTATTACAGATAACTATCCTCTTCCTTTAATTGACGATATTTTAGATTGTCTCCAAAATGCTAAAATATTTACTACTCTAGATCTAAAAAATGGATTTTTCCATGTTGCGGTAAATGAAAGAAGCCGTAAATTTACTAGTTTTGTTACTCACAATGGGCAGTATAAATTTAGACGAATGCCTTTTGGACTAAGTACTTGTCCTTCCACCTTTATGCGATACATAAATGCCATTTTCCGACATCTGATTTCGAAAATTATTGTTCTCCCATATATGGATGATGTTGTTATTCCCGCTGCTAATGAGTTTCAAGCCCTTGAATATCTAAAAAATGTTCTAGAGGTAGCTTGTGATTACGGACTTGAAATAAATTTTAAATGTCAATTTTTACAAAATAAAATTGAGTTTCTTGGCCATATTATAGAATACGGTAGATTGTTTCCTCCCCCTTCAAAAACTAAAGCTGTTATTAATTATCCAGATCTTAAAAATATTAAAGACGTTCGCCGATTTCTTGGTCTTACTGGCTATTTTAGAAAGTTTTTACCCTCATATTCGACCATAGCAAAACCTTTGAGTGACCTCCTTCGTAAGGACTCCCCTTTCCAATTTATGCTGAACAGCAGGCAGCATTTCAAAAATTAAAATACTTACTTTCCCAACAACCCGTTCTAAGTATTTTTAATCAAAATTCTCCCACTGAGATTCACACTGACGCGTCAATTGACGGTTTGGGTGCAGTCCTACTCCAAAAATCCATACAGGACAATCAGTTTCACCCTGTATTCTACATGTCAAAAAAGACATCAGACAATGAAAGAAAGTACACTAGTTTTGAACTAGAAGTCCTTGCAGTGGGCGAAGCACTTAAAAAGTTTCGCATCTATGTACTAGGAACATCATTCAAAATTATTACTGACTTTGACGCCCTCGTCAAAACACTAAGTAAAAAAGAGCTTAACCCCAGGATAGCCAGATGCGCACTTTATCTCCAAGAATTTAACTATATAATAGAACACCGTACAGGCTCAAAGATGGCTCACGTGGATGCTCTCAGTCGACCTCCACATTGTATGCTAATCCAAAATAGTATCCATCTTCAATTTCTCAAAGCACAACAGGCTGATGACCAAATAACAGCGATAAAGTCGCTTTTAGAAACAACGCCGCATGATAACTATATCGTAAAAAACAAACTTCTGTACAAAACAGTCAATGGCACCGATTTACTAGTGGTACCTGACGAAATGCAGGCTAATATCATTACAACTGCACATGAACGTGGCCATTTTGCTGTTCTACGCACACAAGATTTAATTAGCAAAGACTTTTACATCCCACGACTTAAAGACAAAGTTGAAAAATGCATTCAAAACTGTGTTACATGCATTCTCACAAACCGGAAATGTGGTAAACAAGATGGCATGCTTAACCCGATAGAAAAGAACGACTTACCACTCCATACATTTCATCTAGATCATTTGGGTCCTCTAGCGACAACTTCTAAGAAATACAAGCACGTTTTTGCAGTGATAGACGCATTCAGTAAATTTACATGGCTGTATCCCACTAGATCAACGGACGCTGCAGAAGTCATAAAACGATTAGAAAACCAACGACATGTCTTCGGAAACCCGCTAGGATTATCACTGATAAAGGATCCGCATTTACTTCCTCCGCATTTGAGGATTACTGAAATAAGCAAAACATCCTTCATATCTCCATTACAACTGGTCTCCCAAGATCTAATGGCCAAATTGAAAAACAAAATTCCACCATCATTGCTGTGCTGTCAAAACTTTCTGTCGACGATCCTGAGAAATGGTACTCTCATGTACCCCACCTGCAAGAAATCCTGAACTCAACTTTTTCAAAGAAGCATCGAGATGACTCCATTTGAACTCCTTTTCGGCACCAAGATGAAGTCTTGCCAGGACATTGAGATAGTCCAACTTCTTAACGAAGAGATTGCAGCTCAATTCCAAGAACATCGTGATGCTCTCCGTCAAGATGCCAAAAAGCAAATCTACAAAGTTCAAGATGAGAATCGCCGCACGTACAATCTCCGGCGCAGACAAGCTCATAAATATCAGCTACACGACCTAGTAGCAATTAAACGCACTCAGGCTTGAAACTTAAGCAAAAATACCTCGGACCATACAAAGTTACAAAAGTCAAGCACAATGACACTTATGACGTAGAAAAAGTGTGATTCCGTCGACGGACCATCAGAAACGTCTACTTGTGCAGAATTCATGAAACTCTGGCCAAACCAAATTAACTCTACATGATTCCTCCATTAAAAACTGTTCACAATTTTTCATCCTGTGGAAGACTTTCGTTATAGACATTATCAGCAGACTTTTTATTTATTTATTTATTTTTGCTCCCATTTTTATTTGAATGACACTGATATTTTCTTATTTCATTTTAGTACAATTTAAGTATTTAGAAGTACGAGTATCTTGCTTGAATATGTTCCTGTGTTCCTTATTCTAGATTCTTATTTTAGCCTTGATCTTATTTGTATCGTTAACATAATTTGTTTTATCCCAGTGGTAATGTATGAAATTTTTCCTGTTTATCAATTATTACTTTAAATTAGCTCATTTTTCAGTATTTTTGTAATTTTTCTTTGATGATATTTTGTGTTGTGTATAATTCTTTTATCTACTGTGTAACTGTGTATATTTTTAATATTTGATTAATATATATCTGTACCATTTTATCATTGTAAATAATCAGGCGAGGTCGCCTACCGGTCATGATGGCCGATGTAGGGTTGGATATGTGCGATGTCACAACCCCTCCCCCTGTACTTAGGGTGGAGTAGTCCACACTGACGTCACACCCGTCCAGGAATGTCCGACTGAAGGACACACGAGAAATGAGGCAGACGGACGTTAGAGACGCTAAGCTCTAGACGTAGGAGGAAGACGTTCTCCTTTGGTGTTTAATATATTTTAAATATTTCATCCTTCATTTTGTTAAATAAAGCATTTATCTTTATTAGGTTGTATTCATTTTCCCATATATATATATAATTTATTATGTTATATAGAAAATAAATATTGTGAAGTGTAAACAGGTAAAAGAATCTAAAGATAATGCTATTAAAATCGCTCCAGTAATACAGTGATTCTTTTTAAATTTTGTTTTTTATCAGCGAGAAGCAGATGACTTTTATATATACGTATGTATGTACATGAAAAAAAAACACATATCAAATAGCCATTTCTGTGCATATACGTGCGCATCTGCAAAGGGAGCACACCCGAAAACGGGTACCGGTCGTGATAAGACTGCCATGTTTCAATTAGTATTTTTAGTAGGCTTAAATGTATTTTTTAATAATATATAGAGGGAGAAGCCTGGAGCACACCGAACTACTAGCCCAACAGTAATGAAATTTGGTAATCCTACTACTTTTGTACAATTGAAATCCGCTAAGGCGATTTCCTTTCGGAAATCGCCCCTCAAAGGAAGGCAATGGTGTAACGTACTCCCCGCATCACCCCTTTGTAAGGTCCGATTTGAGGCCCAAACCTGATTTTGCAGGGGAGGGGTCCTAATGTTCTGCGTTACGCCACTGTAGGGAGGTGTACAGGCCTTTTTGATACAAAAAAAATTCCGTTTTTAACTTTTATATTTAAACTTTAAATTTGAAGAAGGTTTATTTTTTCAGCAGAGTTTTACTAAAAATAGGTTTTGTGAAAATCTACTTTGGGGAGGGGGTTACAAGAGCTTAAAGAATAATTCAATTTCAGAAATTCAAATTCTGTCCTTTTTAAATCAAGAGATGAGAGTAATAAAAAAATTTTAATGCAATCGAATGCTTAATGCCAGGACTTAATATTAATAATTATATACAGGGTGTCCAGCCTTAATGTAACCCAATAGCTAATTCCCGAACCGTTCGGCTTAGACATGTACTTCCAATTTGAAAAATGTTTTTAAAAGGTAAGGAATGTTTTTATGGGCTTTTCGAACCAAAAAGCCTATGTAGCAAAAAATTACAAAAATTAAATTTTATACGGTCCCAGGTCTTATCACTTATATTTAAGAAAAGATGCAGTTCACAAAAACAAAGTAAACACAAAAAGTTTCATTTTATTACGATAAAAACTGACCGAGTTATGCCTACATAAAATTTAAGCATCTGAATTGCTCAGAAAAGGGGTCGTATATACATTGAGTTTAGAGAACAGTAATTCGCTATCTGTAGAAAGAGCAAAAGAAAAACATCATAGTAATATTGAAACATCGTTTTGAACATCATAGATTGACAACTTTTATTGTTGTATGGCAAACAATAAAAGTTAAATTAAAGAAATAGAATTTGTACCGAAAAGATTAAAACAACTTATTTATTTTACAAATAGCAGCAAAAGAATACAGGATTTGCCGTTCAAATTATAGCATTATGTAGAATGATGCACCAATCATGAATCATGGGCTTTATTATATCAGAATGACCAAATTAACTTAAATAATGTTCAAAATGACTGCCTTCCGCAGAAATGCAGTAACGAACCGACGTCAGAACCTCCACCTGTAGCTTCTGCAACATAGTTGGTGTCATAGACCTGCATGCCATGCTGATTCGATTGAGTAAATCGGATTTACTCGTGGATTCACGTTCGTACACTTTGCTTTTTAGGAAGCCCCAGAGAAAGAAATCCAGAGGACTTAGGAAACCTCATCTTCTAAAAAATCGGTTAATGGTCCAGATGAAATTTCCACGTATGATTCTGATGTTAAAGATCCATCGAAATACATTGGGCCAATTAAGTGCTCTTCCATATTCCGCACACATATTCAGAGACCAACGCACTTGGTGGCGATTCGGTCGTATTAGATGTGGGTTTTCGAGGACCAATAATGTGTATTCTGCGTATTAATAGTGCCTTGCCTCGAGAACTGGCATTCATCCGACCTCAAAACTTCATTTAAAAAATCTGGATTTTCATCCAGTGTATTTAACACGAAATTGCAAAAATCAAAACGACGCTCCTGGTCTCCGGGCATTAGTTCCTGCGCCAGGACTGAACGATAAGGATATGCACCGTACGCACATAATATGTTCCACACCGTCGATTTTGAGTAGGAACAAGCCTTGCTAATATCCCGGACACTACTTTCAGGATGAGCCAGGGTATATCTAGAACATCCTCAGCGGGTATCCGCAAGCTTGAAGGTGTGGCACGAGACTTAAGAATACGTCTATGACAACTCCCTGTTTTATACAAGTGTTGAACAGCACAGGCAACAGTACAATAAGATGATGTCTTGGACTGGGAAATTTAATTGCATAAAGTCTTGCCGCCTCTATCTTATTTCGATTACACTGCACATACACCAGAACCATTTCGTAGTATTCTTCATTTGTATACATCTCGTTCTCTACTAGAATTAGTATATTGCATTTAATAATCGCCATGATCAGTACCGCAGCAAAAAAGCCTATTTTTTTTTTGGAACTGCTTTGAAATGTTTTCTTAGTCCAAAATATTTTATTTTGTCTATATTTTACACGTACAGAATAAATTATATTTCTTAAGTACTCAATTATTATATTATTAATGTAATTTATGTACTTTTAAATTTAAAAACGATTTACGTAATAGTGACGTGCAAGAGCGAAAGTTTCCTGGCAGAGTTTCAATTCATTACACTTTGGAGACGGCCCCTAACTAGCTTTTTGAAACGGTCGGGAAAATTGAGGAAATATATGATTTTTAAAGTTCCATAACTCGGCCAGTTTCTATCGCAATAAAATGAAACTTTTAGTGTTTACTTTGTTTTGTGTGTACTGCATCTTTTCCTAAATATAAGTGATAGGACCTGGGACCATAAAAATTTAATTTTTATACTTTTTTTCTAAATAGGCTTTTTGGTTCGAAAAGCACGTCAAAACATTCCTTAACCTTTTTTAAAACATTTTTCAATTGAAAGTACATGTCTA
>BMAO01020296.1:31347-48719 GCA_019973975.1 Trichonephila clavata
TTCCTGAACAAGAATAAGATTGGGACTGTACTTCTCTACAAAGATCTTGAACTTGTGAATTTTATTTAGTATGACGTCTGCGTTCCAAGAACACAAACTCAGGCCAATCAGAAAGCGACTAATCATCATCGTTATTGAGGATAGCATCTACTAGGGAGTATAACTTTTGTTTTTTGTTGTTATTATTGCTAGATTGGAGGGGGGGGGCATTAAAGTTTAAGTTGTTGATTTGGTTGCTAGAGATGAAAGGGCTTGTATGACACCTTGGATATTGGTTTATTACATTTAGGTTTCATTAGCTTTAGAATTTATGTTGGTTTGGGGGGGGAATACGACTAACTTGATTGGCCTGGGTTTGCAGACAAACGGCTGAAACTCCACCACTTCGTGTCTCCATCTGTTGTTTTTTGGAAGCTGAACTATTTTGGTTTTTAGCGGCTGCAGCATAGGATAGGTTAGGATGTACTAAGCTATTGACAATGCTTGTGTAGTTATTTTTTGATGATACCTTTTTTTTGTTTGGGGTATAGAGGACATTTTGGATAATTAGCCATGAGGCCAACTACCTGGCAGTTAATACAATACATTTGTTCAATGCGTTTAATCGCACAATCTCGTGTTGATGCTCTTCCCCGCATTTGAGGCATCTGGGTGATAGGTGGCATTGATGTGAGGTGTGATTAAATTTGTTGCATGTATAGCATTGGTTACCCCTTTGCTTTCAAATCCTTCAACAGTAACCATAGGTAGCATAATTTGTTCAAATCAAAAATCTAGGCATTTTGCATATTACGGTAGATTAATTAAAAAGACAGGGAGTTTATCCTTAGTAATTCGCCTATTAACTGTGTGACTTTGGTAATGGTAAATCCTGCTTCAATTAGTTCATTCTTTATCTCGATAGGTGGGTGTCTCTAAGGAGCCTTTAATTACAACCTTTATTGGGCGTTTTTCCTTTGGGTCTATTGCATAATATTTGTAATTGAAATCATCAAGGATTCGTAGGAGCTGATGTCGCTGTTCTTCAGTGTCGGTATATTTTAGATATTCGCCAGTTAGTTTACCGCGAAGAGTGGGTAGTCCGTCAGTCAGTTCTTTATCTGGGCCTTATAAGTACTAACTACTTTCATCATAACCGGTGGAGGTAAGTATTTAGGTAGGGGTGTGGTTATATCTTTTACATTGTTAGTTTCAGTGATGGCAGTTCCAGCAATTTCCTTGTCTTTTTCTAACTGGGCAAATTTATTAGCTAGTTCGATTTCAAAATTTAAATTATTTCCGGCAGTATTAAGTTTAGTTAAGTTCCTAGTAGGGGGTGTGATGAAGCCATCATCATTTTCCTTTCTTTAGTGGATGTTATTTTTCCAAGGTCCATTTGTTCAATTTTGATTTCATATTCAACAGATTCTTTGCTTGGGTGTTACGGGGAGATACGTGAATAGAGCAGCCAGGAGTGTCACAGGGAAGAAGAGAGGTAAACTCACCTATCACCTGCTGTGTAGAGCCGTGTATTCGCAAAGGGATGTCAGGAGTTGTTTCACATACAAGTCCTCTTCGTCATAGTTGTCGAATTTCTGGAGGAAGTTTGAGTATATTCGGAACCTTGCACAAAAAACGTAAATCTTTGTATGCTTGCAGTCAGATCCTGTAATCTCGAGCATCGGCTGGATGGTTCAGGAGTGGTGGCCCTTGGTGTGGTATGTATATCCATATTCTTTTCCGTATTGTTGTGGGTGAAAAATCAATAGTTGTGATGGAGCGTTCAACAATTGATGTTGCCCTGTCCTTTTAGCTCTGAAAAGAGCTGTAGGAATGACCTTTAGTGCTTCACTAGATCAACCTTGACGTAATGGTAGTGGAGCTCTCAAAGGTACGACCTTCTCTCTCACGACAATCTCAACTCACTCCTCGATCTCAATCAATTTCAGTAAACAGTGAAGCAAACGTTTTAAAATGTTTCCTCTCGAAAATCAACAAAACTTTCTATGCAGCAGCAGATCTACAAATTCACTTTCTACCTCGATTAGAAATTCTTTAAATTGGTGATGGCAAAGAGCTTTAGCTACAATAGAATTGATAATCTTAATCACTAATTCCATTAATTTGGAAATTTCTTCAGGAAATGTCTGCACACATAGTGCTTCTTGATGAAAAATACAATGGTAAGTAAGTATCTAGTGGTTAATTTTTTCTTTCAAAATAGGAACAAAACCATTTCTTTCACCTGTCATACTCTTCACACCGTCCGTTGAAATCGAGACAATTTTTTAATGGAATTTGATGTTTTTCGAAGCATTCAATGACAACATTTGCTATATCAACTCCACATGTTTGTCTTTTGAATGGCAATAATCCCAAAGTTTTTCTTTAGGGCCTATAGTAGAGATAAATCGCACAAAAAGAAAAACTTATGATGTGTCATTTAAATCACAAGACTCATCAACTGCTATTGATAAAGTGGAAGCCAATTTGAGATCTTCAATTTGTTTGTTTGCAGACATTTTTACTGTTCTACCTTTTACTGTTTTAGCAGACAAAGACACCTCTCTGATTTTTTTAAAAAAATGTCTGCTTTATTCTTGAAATCTTGAAAACACTCTTCAGATGCACTTATAAAACAACTCTTTGTATAGTCTCTGTCTTTATACATATGGCTTTCCTCTCTGAGCAATCTTCTGACTAACTACAAAATTACGACTAAAACGGTAATTTTTCGCAGAAGAGCCATAGCAGAGGAATCAAAGAGCCGCGGGTTGCCGACCACTGCCTTAAATGTATTAGTTATTACTGGGCTAGAGAGAGAGAAAGGAGCAAATTCATACTGTGTGATCACAAAATATCATTCAGAATAAAAATGTAACTGACAGCTAATTTAGTATTAAATTTAATTATAATAAACAAGATATATACTTAATTATAAGCTGAGCATTTACCTTGCACTGTCCATGACCATTACAAGGGTTCACCAAACACCAAGACAAGGTTTACAGTCAGAGCCAAAATGATTCTCAGGGCAACATACTATTTTCATACAAAAAATATATGCAAAAAAGGAAAATAAACAGCTTAAAAACGTCCAGATTATATTTCTAAAAAAAAGCCATCCTTGAAATAAACTTATCTGGTAATTAAAGGTTAAGAATAAATTTCAGATAAAAAGTATTATTTAAAAAATAATGAGATACAAAATAATGTAACAAATCATTAAAATGTACAAGATTCAATATTAACTAATAAATAAAGATGCATGTTAAATAAATTTTAAAATATTTTAAATGTTTCATTAGTGAGTGAGTGAATATTAACGTCCCACTGTTCAGCTACACAGGGGCTTTTGGGGACGGTCTGCGTAATTTTGAACCATGGTCAAGTGACGCAGACGGCACCTGAGTTGGCACCCCCATCTCCTAACTACCACACCACACCAACGGGAGGACGTTTGAGCTCTCGACAGATTTAACAAGCAGCGCTCCCCTATACGGCAGGTCTTCAGTGGTACTGGGATCGAACACATGACATGTTAGCCACGATCTGATGCCTAGACCACTTGGCCACAAATGTTTCATTAGATAAAGATACAAAATATAAATCTTGATTATAGAGCATCTCCAGAAAAAAATAATGCAAAACTCAGTTTTATAATACAAATATAGGCATACACACAACATACTTCATCTAATTATTGCTCTTTACTTGAATAAATACAAATATAGTCAGAGTTCTTTGATAAAAAAAATAATTAATTCATTTTCGTAGGAAAAATTTTTATCATACCTTACATTTTGATTTACAAAGAGTAAGTAATAGAAACATTTCTAAATATTATTTTACAGAATATCCAAAAAGTCAATTAATAAAAAATAAATTAAACTAAATCTAAAAATGCAACTTAAAATAATTGTTTAACATTAAAATTGCTTAAAATAATGTATCTGTAAATAATTATTATAGTTACCTAAAAAGATAAATATATAAAATAAGGCATGCAAATTAACCACTTGTGGAGCATAACAACCATTCTTGATGCTATTAAAGAAATTCAAGTGACTGATATTTTTGAAGTAATCGGTTTTTATTGCAAATACTTCAAACATTAAAATTTCACTTTCAACTAAAATACGTAAATTGCATATTTTTCCAATTACATGTCAACACTTCTTATGTCAAAAATGAAAACCTTCACCAAAGATATGACAAATAAGACTTGACAAAAATCTTGTTGAAAAAGTTATAATTTTGAAAGAGCATTGCACCTGGTCACTTATAGCTAACTAAAGGGATGAGCATATTAAATAAAATTTAGAACCGCTTTACATAGACAAATTAATGTAATTTTACGAAGTTTACTCAACTAGTAATATAATGCAGAAAAGGTGGCATAATACATATCCAACTCAGTCTTATTTCTCTACTTTATATTATTTCTGAAGTTTTGATTCCCCCCCCCCCCCCTTTTTTGAATAGTAAAAATAGAAACTTATTTCTGAAAAAACGTAATAAAACTTCAAATAGAAAAACATAAACATAAAATGCATATATTAAATATTTCGTTTATATAAAATGTTTTAAGTTAATAAAGAAGAAAACATAGTTGTAATACCTAGTAATTTGTCAATGCAAAGAAAATAAAAAATATCTGGATATGATGCCTTGCTTTTAAACCACCATTCTTCTAAAAGGGCTTCATGCTCCTCAGCTAAATGATGACACTATTAAAAAATAATCAAATTCAGATCTAACAAATCATTCCTCATTTTCACTACAATGGGGTAAGAGGAAAAGACTCTGCCTATTCTATTTCACATAACATTCCTAGACATTTTCTGGGAACAAAGAATTTAAAGCGCATTTCACAATGCACAACATTCTAATACAGAGTAAAATAAATTTAAACTTTTAAATTTCATTTTTTTAACTATACACTTTTTCCATAATAATAAAAAAGTACCTGAGATTCAAAACAAAAAGAAAACTTTTATAAAGAAAAAAAAAATTTCTGAAATCTGCAGTAAACAGTTAAATGATGCCTCTAATATAAGCATTGAGGTTAGCATAACTTAGGGAAAAGAGACATAGCAATGTAATAAAATAATTCATTTAAAAACCATTGCCCACATCCTTTACCATTTTATGTTCATTGAGCTCAAATGGTCAACACATACAGAAGTCTGTTTTAAATGCACTGCATTATATTTGGAGTAAGAACCATAAATAAGTATTCAGCTTTGGAAATTTTACTGTAGTTTTAAATTGTTCAATAATTTTTTAAGAATATTTAAACTCTTCAAAAAATTTGGGAGAGACAAATAAAAAGACTTAAAAATAATAAGGCACAAGATGGAATAATATACTTATTAAAGACGATAAAGTGTAAAACAAAAGCTTTTTTTACCAAATTAATCTTTTTTTAAACAATTATAAAGAATGAGTACTATTATCAAAAATTTAAGTACATCAAAAATCAAATCAATAAATTTCATTTGACTCATTTGCACACAATTTAGGAATGCATTAAAATTCAAAATAGTAATAAAATCATTTTAGAAACTTAATTTGAAAATTCATAACATTTAATAAGTTTTTTACCTAATTTATAAAACTACTGTTGCTAACTTATAAAATCTTACTTGATCAAATGCTTTTTCTTCTTCTGAACATAGCTTTTCTTGTATTTCTACGAGTCTGATTTCACTACAAGAGACACATTATAAAAATTAATAATAATAATAAATAGAAAACACAATATAAAACAGAAAATAATTTTTTTTTCATATTTTGAAACATGAAATGTAAGGAATTTTATAAAATAAAATATTGTTGCTAAGTAATAAAGTAAATTGGATTTGCAGAAAAAAAAAGTAATTTTTTTAATATCTAAAAAATGTCCAGTAAATATTGCAACTGCAAAAAGTACAGAATACTCTGTACTATACATATCTATGGGTTACAATCAGTAAAATGGAATAAAAAAATATAAAGCATAAAAAATAAATGAAAATTTTTTTTTTAAATAATTTAAATATAGCTTCAGATTTACAAATAAAAATCTGAAAAATACAAAAAAAAAGTTTTGCAAAAATGAAGAACACTACAAAACTAATGTTATTCAAACAAATGAATAGATCCCCCCCCCCTCCTTCCTCATTATCTTTCAATTTTTTCTATAAAACAGACACTTGTTATCAGAGATACTTAAAAAATCAAATAATATCAAAACTTAAAGTTTTATGTCCAAGATGCTTGAAATTATAAAGAGATTTTTATTAAGAAATAAATCCTTTGCAATCAATGACCGAATTAAAGAATTTCAGTGTTAATTTTAGTTGTGACTATTTATTGTACTTTATGTGCCATCTTGGTAAGTAAAGCAACTGGATTGGCTCAGGTAAAAGTGGTGTCTACTTTTTTTTTCCTGTTCCAAAATTAATAATACATAATTGGACATTCAATAAATCTAAATCAAACTTTTTAAAAAAGGTTCTTTCAAAAAATTTTGAAAATTCATTGCAGAAAAATTAATTTTTGAAGAAAACAGAAAATCACAATTTTAGGAGGAAAAATGCCATAAAAATATTGCAAAAATGGGTTCCAATAAGGAATTTGTTCACCACTAATGGCAAAGCATTTGCAGCAATGACTTTCCATGTTGCCAATTAAACACTCAGACATTGAAATGGGAAGCTAATGACACAGAATAAACTTTGTTTCAGCTTATGTAACAACTTTTAAGGATGACTTAAAGCAGCAACATGTAAAATAAGGTAATCCCAGATATGCTCTATTGGATTCTACTCTGAAGATGAACAAGCCATTCCATTTGCTTTAGGGCATTATTATCCACCAGATACAGCGTATAGGTGGGCATATTGATCAAGAATCTTGCCCAATAACTCACATCTGACTGATGTGAGATATTGGGCAAGACTCTTGATCAATTCTTGAGATCCTTTAAGGGACACATACAGTTCAGTGTCATCCAGAGAGATCTCCCTAAATCATGATTTCCCCACCTCTGTAACTGTCTTTCAACATTATTCGGCAAGTGATATCTGGTACACAGTTCACTGCAGATCAACAGAAGTCCTGAATCACACTCCAGTGTGAACCTGGACTCATCTGAGAACAGTACAGAAGCACATTGTTCTCTGGCACAGGGAACATGTTCTCTTACCCAAGACAAGCTAGTGCATCTTTTAGCAGTTTAGAGGTGAGGTGATTTTGGGGTTTATTGGCGCAAGAGCCGATTTCGGCTATACTGCGCCAAACATTTGTTTTAATATCTGTGGTCTAGATGGGAAGAGAGAACGAAAGAATGAATTGAATGACAAGAAAGAAGGTCGAAAATAGAGATGGATCACTAGGGTACCCCGGGTTCGTGAAGCCCGTGTTTACGACAGTAAAACCTTGGAAAAAGGAAAAGATCACTAGGGCACCTCGGGATTGTGACACCCGTACTCACCTATAGAAGGTGAGCCCCCTGAGGGGTAGCAGTTTAGAGAGACACACACAATTAGTTGTCTTGCATAGAGACTTGCATTTGTGAATCATCTTCACTCTGTGGTAGCAGCACAGCTGGATTTTTGGTTTTACCTAAAAACACCAATGGGGGGTCAATTTGACCCTTATAAGGAATCCTAACCTAATAAATTATTTCTTATCAATAAATGATGCTGAAATTACAATATATAAGACTAAAGATTTTATGTGTGTTTTATTGTTTTTAGAGTTCCTTTTTCCCTTATACACAAATTTGAGGGGGGGGGGTATAAAAAAATGACAGAGTATATAATGCAGTATATTATATTACAGAATATTCTTTAGCAGAAATGATAAGAAAACAAATAGAAATTACTGATGGAATACAAATTTGCAAACTATAACTTTCAAAGTAAAATAAAAATAAATTATAGTTTTAAAAAAACTAAAAAAAACATGCTTTTATACTGAATCAAACTAAAAAGTAAAAAAATAATTCTAAAAATAAGAATAAAAGGATGAACGAGAAAATTAATATCATTAGGGTAAAAGCGTGGGGTGCTTTGTACTACATTTTTACACTAACTCAGCATTTCGGAATAGAAGTTATAAATTATAATAATTGATATATATATATATAGAACACCCTACGCATGTTTTTACTCCAATGCCATTAATTTTCTCGTTCATTCTTTTATTCTTATGTTAAGAATTATTTTCTTACTTCTCAATTCGATTCAGTATAAAAGCAAGTTTTTTAGATTTTTTTAAACTATAATTTAATTTTCACTAAAATGATGAGCTCTATATTTTCTGAGACTTAAATTTTTTAATCCGGTGACCTCTAAATCAATTCTCAGTTAATTTGGTAGAATGAAGCAATATGAATGAAGTTTCATTCCTCAAATCCTACAAGAGAGTTTAGTAAAAACAGACTTTACATGCACGAGTCTTTTTTTTTTTAATTTCCATTTTCAGAAAAACTAGACAACTGTTTATATTATGGTAAGAAACAGCTAACACACATTTTTTCTCCCTTTTTTAGGGTTGTAACTTAATCTTTTAATCACCAAATCTGGAAATGGGATCTTGAATTAGTTGCCAAATCTGAAAATGGTATATGGAATTAGTCACCAAATTTGGAGATTTATTCCTGATGTCCTGATCAGGACAATGGAACAAAATTATGAAATTATTGTATTGTCATCGGTCCTTAACAAGTGTTCAAAATTTCGAATTAATCTGACTTTTTACAGGGTGTAAAAATCGAGTTCCAAGATTTCGTTACATACAAGTGAAACTTATAAAAGAGTGTTAGTAAGTGTAAGTACAATATGCACACACACTTGACTGTGACAACAACACATTTGACACCAATTGGTATCTAGTATCCCTCATACCTTTCAGAAGTTTTATTTTGTCATTTAAAACATTGAAAGGCACACTTTTTTTTAAGATCTGTACTAATTTATTTCAGAGAGGGGGGAGGGCATTTGTTGTGCAAAACACCAATTCATAATTCTTCCATGATAGCAAGAAAAAATTTCAATGCAAAATTGAGGCTTCTGAGGATTCCTTGAATATTATCTAAGAATTCAGTGAAGCAGTGTCAAAGATGCTTTGAAAAAACAAACTAGCCACTGAGCCAAGGCAATTTTTAAAAAATTGGTGGCTTTTCATCCTTGCTCAAACAAGGATAACCATTTAAAGCATATGTGGATCTTAAATAAGCTGTTACCTAAAACTTGATATCAAAGTTATCTTGCATATTTGCCATCTATATATATAAAAATGTTATGTTGGTTTGTGTACGCTTCCATAACTCAAAAAGTTCTGCATGGATTTATCTGAAATTTTGACACAACGTTGCATTTGACTCCGGTCAGGTTCTTATGTACTTTTTATTTTGAAATTCTCTCTACATTTTTTTAAATTTAATTTTTAAGTGATTTTTTTGGTGTTATGATGTCATACGATGTCACGATTCGCTCTGAATGCTGAAATTTAAGCTTTACACATAGTTTTTTTCCGGATTATTACATATTTTTACTATAGTTAAGTTTATTGGTTGTCATATTTATCTATTTTTTTGTTCTTTGATACGTAATTGGGATTAATTTTGTATATTTTTAACTGTTTAAGACTTTTTTTATTTAAATTAATGTAATTTTTTTATCAGTTTTGGGTTATTTTTAATTTCTCTATGTTTATTACTATTTTATAAACTGCATGAACCTATTTATGTATTTTTGCATTTAATTTATTATTTAAATTACTTCTTATTTATTTTTTGTGTTTTGAATTAAATTATTTTTTCCTTAGGATTTTTCTTACATATTTTTGGGATTTTTATCTGATTTTTGTTTATGATTATTTCTTATATATTTTGGGGATTTTATCTGATATATATTAATCATTATTTCTTACATATTTTGTGATTTGCAATGTGTTTCATTGTCTGATTGAATCTTTAAATAATTTGAAATCAACCAGTTTTTCCTCATGTTTTAAAACTCAAATTAATTTTAAGAGTTCTCAGGCCTCCATTTCTGTAATTAAACCAGACTATCCATTAAGAAAATTATGCCTAATATAAGATTCACAATTGACTGGATGGACCAGCTCTCTTTTTTCCATTTAACCAGACTGAGCCACAGCAACGCGTGGCAGGGTACAGCTAGTACATTGGATGAATCTGTATCTTGATTTACACAGCATCTATGGTTCCTCTCGATGGTCACTTCTTATTCAAGATTATAGCACAAATAATTTTTAATCAGCTTGTGTACCAGGTTTCAGAACCTAGAGTAAATATGTTCATAGCCAAGTACTTTGCTATGCATTTTCACGCATCCGATTTGATATATTGCGTAATTTCACAGAAAAGATTGCATAGCATTGTTTCTTTGAAAATAGATAGTTTAAATTTTTTTTACATCTTCTGCATAAAGTTCTGAATGACCTACAGCTTCATAGCAATATAGTAAGGAGAGAAAATTAACAAACCAAATGCTGTCATGCCTCAGCGCTGATGTCATACTTCAGCAACTGTACATTTGTGTGTGTGTGAATGTAATGAATCATCATAGCTTCATTCACCATCAAACGTCAGGCTAAAACAAGAATTCTCTCAATATTACAACAAGCAAAAGGCATTGATCCACAAGCAATTGTCATAATATAGCAAGTTGGCGTGCGTCCTGTAGTGGAAATGGCACCACTAAGGTTCATTTGAATCCAAAATATACCTGCTGGATATTTTCTTATTGTTACTGCTGCTGACAGAAAGATTTGGTGCATTATTGCCTCATTCTTGCATACCCTTAAGTCCTTGTGGGTGTCCTGATTGCCAGAATGTTCCCTGGCATCATTGGCAGAAGACGAGGTATTCTGAAGGATCACAACTTTTAACAAAAAAATCTTCACTGTTGCTGTCGTCAACACTGAAATCTGAATTAACTGCTCCAGGAGGGCAAAGCACTCCTGTGTGCTCAATCCTCTACTTACACTCAGGTCACAGTCAAAAGTTTTGTGAACACTGATACAGAAAGTGCTGTCGTGTTTAGTTTTGACTAAAGCTCTAGCAGAGCTATTTTCCTTTAAAATATTCTGTAACATGACAGCATGAATAGGAAGTGTGCACATTTTAGAGAAAAATTAAAAGAGTTTAGAGCACCTCTGCTAACTGAAGGTGCACATAATGGGGAGAAGATTAGTCTCACCAGATCACAAAGAGTCATCGAAACAAAGGCGAACTGGAATTTACATTTCTCCGCTTAATCATCATGATATGAGATGTGTTTCCCCATATTAAAAAAATGAGATGCTGGGAAATCAAAAACAGACATTCAGTTAAGCCTTAGTCATTTTTTCTTATGATGGTCAAAATGATCCTTGTTGTTTTATGTATTTCTATGAGTATTTATCTTAATAATTCATATGATGATGACATAGTGTCCATGATGAGACTAAATTCGACAGTGCTGTGGGCCCAGATGACTGCTCTGGCAATCTGTGTGTTCAATATTATCCTCTAATAGAGGCTTATTGATGAAAACAGAATTTCTCATAAAGCAGTAAGAATATAAATGAGATAATTCATACAGAAATGAGAGAAAAACTGTCACAGTACTTATATGAAAGTATTTTAGAAAAAGTCAGAAAATATGAGCTGAATAATGCTTGGGAAATCAGAAAAAAATGCCAAAATGACCCCAAAAGCGCTTCTACTGTTTAACTGATCCCACAGTTCTCGGATTACATTGAAAACCAAATTGAGACTTCTAGCAACATCAACTTGTGACAACCCTATTTTTAACTATGCAATTTCGCTTAGACATATCTAGACTCTCTTCTATAGTCGATTAAATTATCAATAACTAAAAAAAAATCTGAAGATCAATTATCATGTACAAAACATACTTATGCAAGTTCCAGTTTTATACAAGTGTCCATTTGTTTAAAATAAAAAAAATGCAAAATACTGATATAGCAGCTAAGTTTTCTTGAAATTTTCACACCTATCATTCATATAAACTTTGAATTTTATAGTTACTGCCATTCAGTGGCGCAAATGGGGGAGGGGGGTCCGAATTCCCTCCCTGAAGCCCTTGATTTCTTTTCGAATGATTATAATCCTATGTATATAGTACGTAAAATCTAATTAAGTATGTTATTAATAATTTATTTTATTAATTGATGCTAATTATTTATTCAATAATTAAATTTTTACCGTCTTTTGTTAACGAAAATCAATAAAATCATAAGAATATGTTCGGCGGCGTAGCGGAGCATATGGGAATAGTGAACTTTTGATCCTGGACCTACCCCCTTGAAAAATTCCTGTGTGTGCCACTGCTGCCATATTTTTAACAGATGACTTCAAAAAACATGCCATGCCATACTTTTTAGGGCAAAAGGAAACAAACATTTAACTATGGTCAGATGACAAAAAGGTAATAATACAAATATTCAAGCAATAGCAGACAAAGAAAGAAAAATACAAGCAGCACATGAATCAAAATTTTTAATAAAACCTTTATGGATAAGAACTTGCCTATCAGCGTAAGTTCCTAATCTACTTTCTTCCACAACGCATCGCCTCTTCAAACTTCCCTCTTGAAGTGCGCTCCATTCCCTGAAAAGTAGTGAAATTGTGATATTATTTAAAGTTAAAAAGAACAGAATTTGTAAATCTGTCCTTCAAGATTTTTCATCTCATCAAAAGATTCTAAGAGAACTAACTATTTTCATTAAAATTTATTAATAGATTCAGCAATAATAAAAGAAATAAAATTAGCTTTGTCAATTCTAAAGGAGGAACAATTTGTATTTATTAAAAAAAAAAGAGCTTTTACAGAAAAAATATTTTAAGAATGTAGATGTTTAACAGTACTGTTAAGAATTTGGGATTAGTGTCATGTGACTTTGAGCAAGTCATTTTATTATATTTGTTTTCTTTTATGTAAAATCGCTTTTGGCAACATTATATTTTGTAATCTCCAGAAATCTTTAATTTGATTTTGAAAATAATCATTGTGTATTGAGATATTGTTATAAAAATATTATTCTAAAGCCAGAGAGATGCTTATTTTATTGGTTTATTCTTAGAAATTGTTTAAATAAATATAAGTGGTGTGCCCAAGACTCAGTCAGCAATTGTATTTTTTTTATTAGTAAAGGACAAATTCCCTATAGTTTAAAGCTATTGATTTTTAGTGGAATAGTGATTAAAATTTGTTTAAATAATGCCCTTGAAAGAACTTTTCGCAAAAAAAACGTGTATTAAAATCTCAATAAACGAAAGTAAAAATAATGGACGAAGATACCCAAAAGAGCGACTTGGGAATAATTTCAAATAAACTGAAAGTTCTTGAAGGGAACATACATTTTAATCTTGACACTATATTTGGGTAACGTACCAAAGAAAATGTCAGAAACTTATGTAAAAGAGGAAGAAGAGATTGCATACCGATTTTAAACACCGAAATGGAATTAAATCGTAAATAAGCCGACTTTGCTCATGAGAAATCAGAATCTGATTGAACACTTACGAATTGCAAGAACAATGTTAAATTACCCATAATTTGCCAACAATTTTCAATAATTTACACAAATGGCTTTCTTTTAAGGATATATATTTAGATAATGTTGATTCAAAAACTCAGGTTAATGGGTCTAGCCACATAAAAAAATTTCTGGAAGAGGGCAGTGGATATTTATTCTATCCATATGCATTAATTGAAGCTGAAATGCTTAAAAATCAATATAGATGGCAGCACTAGACTTTTTTTGGCATTAAATGTTCTCTGTTTTTCTCAGTTTAAATCTACAAATTGAATTTCTGATCTATGAAAACAATTTCTACAAGTCTCACATATACTTTTCTGTTTCCTTAATGAATTAAGCAAATGCGCAGTTAAAAAAAAGGTTTTTGAAAAGCTTTTGTAAGTGGATAGAGGTTATATCCACTGCCCACACAGAGAAGAACCATTTAATCGAAATTGTCACTCTTTCTCCATTTTAGAGAGCACTCAGAATCAAGTGAGAGTGTTGGGGGTACAAAACATAAGCAAATTTTATTTGCAGCCCGTGATAAGAAAGGTATGGGTTCGAAAATCTTTCTGAAAAAATAAGTTTTTTGCAGGGTGTGAAATGTTTCAAGATATGATAATTTAAAATGTGTTCCAAACACAGGTTTAATTTTACAAAATAGTGTATTTATGGATACATAATGGAAGTACAAAAATATCACAGGGTTACAATGAAAAAATACAAGAGCAGTGATAGCTGAACTTGATATATTTTTTGGTGGTGACTTCAGAAATAATAACAAAAATTTTCCATTGTGACACCTTTTTTTGAAAAATTTAGTTTCACTTGGAATTTTATACACATTTACCAAAAATTTTTTACAGCATTGAATTTCTTCCCTCTGTGGCTGACCTTCATTCAACCTCAGTGAAACATACAGAATACCGCTCTGTGACATCCTTACTTTGTTTTCTTTCTCTTCCTGTCACAATATTTGTCTACTAATAGCATCACGGGGCCGTGGGTAGCCTAGTGGTTAGAGCATCAGACTCCAGACCTGAATTTGATGCCTCTAAATACCACCGAGTACAGACGGAGTACCTGCTCGTTAAATCAGTGGGTCCGAAAGTCTTGTGAGCGGTCGCAGCAGAAACCACAAGTGCAGGGGGCTGGAGAATATTTCCTTCCCCTTCAGCTCTGTGCCAAAATTGTGGAGGTGGAGATAGGTGGTGCTGCCATCTATTGTTAAGAAGTCCAACCTATCTCACAGGCAATGGCAACTTTCATTCCTTCCCTGCAGGAAGGACTTGACAACAACAACAATAGCATCACACAAATCATTAACTTAGACCCTTATCTTGGTTTGATAATGAAGGAACTGTCACTCATCTGGATTGATACTGAAAGTAAGATGCTGAAATTTTGAACTTTGTTTCAATTTTTCTTTCATGTGCAATTTATTGTAGCGCATGCACTACATAAGTGGAAGCTTCATCTCAGAAATGCTTTTAACAGTTGTGTTTTTTTCTGAACAGATCTGGGTAACATGGCTTTGAGTTTGAGACACTGCAAAAATTTGCAAGATGACTTTTGTTGCATATACGGTGAATACAGTTTAGTTAAAAATCGCATGAGAAGCATTATAGACCATGTAAAACAGCTTTATCTTGCATATTTTAGCATGAAACTTGAAGACCAAATCATGGGTTCATCATAAAATCTGTGTTAAGTGCCTTAACGATCTACGTTTCTAGATCAAAGGAAAGAAGACTGCTGTGTGATTTGAAGTTTCCATGACATAGAGGAGGACGAAAAACAACTCTGATGACGTTTTGTTCTCATCTTATCCATAGGTATAACCGCAAACATCCAAAGCTAATATGCTATCCTAATAATATTCCATCAGTCATATGCATCGTTCCTCATGGACCTAATAATCCAGTAGATTTGCCTCCAACTGAGTTGCAAAAAATTTCCAGGTATATCCGAAGTCAAATTGATAGAGGGAATCTTTGTTGATTCAGATATTTGCAAGCTTATGAAGGCTAACGAATTTGAGACTTACATGACAGGAAAGGAAAAAAAGCATGAATTTTTTTTCAAAGATGTCGTCAGAAAGTTTCTTGGCGATTGCAAGGATCCTGGCTGTAAAAGAATTGCAATGAAGCTGGAGATATTTCAAGAACTAGGTTTGCTCCCTGAGTGGAAAATACATTTCCTTTACTCACATGTGGACTTTCCCCAAAAAAATTTAGGATTAGTCAGTGAAGAACAGAGGGAAAAGTTCCATCAAGGTATCAAAGATATGGAGTAGAAATATCAAGGAAGAATGGACAAGAACATGCTAACCGACTATTGTTGGATGTTAAATGAGATAGGCCCGAGATTAAATATAAAAAGAACGTCAAAAAGAAGTTTCAATGGAAAAAGAGAACATACCCAAGGAGAATTTGTTTGCATTGCTTTCTTGCGCATTTTAAAACATGCATCAAACTTGTATGTACACAAGCATAATTTTAGCTTCTCTTGGTCAATCGTCTATTTTACGTAAATGTCTTCATAAAAAAATTAAATATTGTGCTAGTGTTTTCTTTTAGAAATTACACCATAATTGGTTGTAAAAGGTATAAATCTTAAAGGAATATCGTGTTTTCTCACAATCAAAGACAGCCTGTGAGATCTAGAAATAATGATTTCCCCTAATTGCCAAGAAATTCATTTGTCTCACCAAGAACCAATACTTACATAGATTTAACCAAATAAAAACACAGCTGCAAACTGAGCAGGCTAAATTGTCTGAGAGAATTCCTTTTCAAATACGGTTTTAGCAAAAATATTGATATTGATTTCACAAAAATTCCTGATGTGATAGGAAAAAATGGAAATCATTTTCAAAATCAGCACACTAAATACAAAAAATCCCTGAAAACATTTTTGTATTTTTTCCAAAACTTTAATTTTTTACCCCAGTGTATCCTTTCAAAATAATTCATCACATTGTAGACTAATTAATGATAATACAGAGAGAATTAAAAAAAGTTTGAGTTAAAAAAATCATTAGAAACTAAAAATGACCCTTATTGAATTGAGGAAAACAAAGCCTTAGAAAATTTTAACAAGAATGGTTGTTTTAAAGTTGGTCACTACGAAGACAGTTTACCTTGGAAAAGAGTTCAGTGAATTAGCTGATAATTACAGTGTAGTAATAAAAAGGTTAAAAAGTCTAGCAAAACAAATCAATTAAGATAAAAAATTATATTCTAGCTGTAGGGGATGTATTATATAATTATCTCAATTAAGGCATCATTGAGAAAAATATCAAATCAAGATATAATTACATCAGTAAACCTGTATATTTTACCTACTTCATGAATATTTTTTGCAAATGTAGTACATCATTGAAAATTAGGATAGTATTTCATGGCAGCTCACGTGAGGTTGGCCAATTATCACTAAATGATTGTCTATGGACAGATACAAATTTAATCCCAGCATGTTTCCTTTTACTAGTCAATTTTCATACAAGCTAAAGTTGATATTTTGGTGGAAGTAGAAAATATTTCTGCAAATTGTATCAGCAGGGAAAAACTGAGACTCAGTTTGTTTTCCTTTTGTGAGAAAACATCATTAAATAATTTGAAATTAGACACAGGTTAAAGCATGTTAATTTTGAAGTTAAATTCAAGTCTGTTCTACTTGGCTGCAAAAATTAAACACATTCAAAAACAAAGAGCAGCCAGATGTATTTAATACTGAATTCATGCCATTATGTCGATTTTATAGCAAGTAGGATACTACAGATGGGTCTCTAAGTTTATCAAGTAAAGCCAAACAAATGAGTGAAGCAGGTATGAACTTGCACA
>BMAO01020297.1:0-18363 GCA_019973975.1 Trichonephila clavata
ATTTTTTAACAAGATAGTGATGCCAAGCACGCTGCTCTCAATGTATGCTGCTGGTGTTTCTGTCCCAAATTCTGAAAACATGACATATAAAAACAAAATATGAAGTAAAAACGGTGATCATAGAAGAATGGAGGAATATTTATGTAGAAATTACAAAAAAACTGATGAAATCTATACCAAGACATTAAAAAGTTGTTATGGACGCTAAAAGATATCTAACTAAGTAAAAAAATTAAGAAACAAAAACAATATTTAAAGTTATGTTGTGATTTATTTTAAGTGTGCAAAGACTTTTGTGGCGTAACTTTTACTAGTTTTTTTATTTCTAATTTTTTAAAATAATTACACTATATTTAAAAATTATGTTTCTCCATAAAGAGCAAGTTGCAGATATAAAAAGATTTCAATTTTGATATATTAAATTTATAGAAAATTACAAGTGTGTGAACACTTATGGTCCACTGTATGTTTTAGTGTCACGCCTTGCAGACGGATGTTCCTTATTATCGACAATATATATATATATATTGTGTAATATTTTAATTTGCATTTTTTAATTATTTATGATGGCAGCCATGAATATGCAGTCTAACCAAGATATTAATGGAGCAAGCTTAATTGCCATTTTTGTCCCTACAAAAAAAAAAAAAAATAGAATGACGTCATATGAATACGTCAAATATGGAACTCCTATTTGCTTGGAACACACCAAAAAAAACATGCAATATTTGTATTCTATAAAAATGTTATGTTTACTGTTTCAATAATTTTATGCATTGTTAGTTTTACTTTTGCGTAACTTTTGTTGATATAGTTTTTTGGTATAATTATTTTTAATTACTTTTACATGAATATAAATAATTTCTTATCATTTTTTATAAAAATACTAGTCATAATTCTAGTGCTATAAGTATAGTAATGTAGGATGCCTCGTAAAGACTTAAATATTAAAAATTGTATTTTTGTGTAAATGTTTCATTTTTTTAATTAAATTTCTAATGTATATGTATAACTTGAAAAAAGGTTGTACTTGATTTAATTCCACACATCTTATTTGAGCCACACTCAATTTTATGAGCAATAAGAACATTTAAAACAGCCATTAGAGTAATAAAAAAAAAATTTTAATTTGCGGACCTGCCTATCAACAAATTCGGTGTTAAAATCTAAATTTAACTTAGAACAGATCCTAAATTTTACATTTCAAATTCATGGGGAAAAAACAGTATTTCTCACACAGCTATAAACATTTGAATTTCATTCAGAACATTGTGTTTAAGTGAAATATATTTCTCAACGTGAGTGGCTATAAAAACAAATCAAAAGGAGAAATATGAAATGCAACAGCAGATAATTTCAATAGACTTGTGTAAAAAAGGCAAGCACATATCCCAGTTTTTAAATATAATGCATGGGTAGGTGTGACACTTGGGTGTACATTAATATTATTAGTGAGTAAATTAAAAAATTAGATTAGAATTTTTAAAAAAACATACAATACTTTTTTAATTGCCTTTATATAAAGTCCCTATAACATGTTGATCTACTTTAAATGTTATTTTGAGATATATTCCTTTAAGTATGTATGTGGAATGGGTTTCCATGAAAATACCTTCTAGTTCTAGGGGTTCTATGAAAACACCTTCAAGTTCTAGGAGTTCCGTGAGTTGAAAAAGTTTGAAAACTACTGACCTAAAGGTTTTTTTTAATCAATGTTTCAAAATTATGTTTTATTATTTATGTTATAATTCAGATTTTTCTGTACAAATTATATCCAATAAAGAAGTTTTTAATTTTTATTTATTTTAACCTTTAGATGGCTCCTCCACTTTGGGCTTATCAAGTGGATTATTTTGATCCTCCTCCGGATGAAGAACTTATCTGCAGCATATGTCGCTCAGTGTTTTGTGATCCAGTCCAGTCTCCCTGTAATCATGTCTTTTGTCGAAACTGTATTAACAAGTGGCTTGAAAACAACAGAAATTGCCCTATATGTCGAAAGAGAACAACAAAGTATACAGTTCAAGAAGTTGTACCTCTTATTAAGAACATGATCATGAAGCTGAATTTGCACTGCCATAACATGGAAAAAGGTTGTGAAGAAAAATTTCCATTGGAAGCTTGTGAAGCTCATTTAAAAGTTTGTGTGTATGAAGCTGTTCGTTGTGGAAATAAACCTGCAAAGAGATGATCATGAGAAAAGATATGCCAGACCATGAACGTAACAATTGCCCTCACCGTTACATTAGATGTCAAACTTGCTGCTTGAAAGTTTCATCTGTTCAACCTAATAAGCATAATTGCATTAAAGCTCTTAAAAGAAGGCTGAGAGGTAACTTTTTCTCTTGTTTATCATTGCAATAAAAAAATTTATTTTGATAAATTCAACTTTCTTAGGTATTATAGTATTAAATAATTTTAAAAGGGGTTTTGCCTGAAAGATTTTATCTTTTGATCAGTAAGATCTTGTTTTAACTTTAGCTTGATTATTAAATTATTGCCAGATTATACAGTAAATACTTGAAAGTGACCTTTTTTCACTGAGGAAATTGAAACTTAGACTGGAAACCCATCATTTAAAAGGGCTGATATTCATTAAATCTATTGTATGAGCCTCTTAAGTCCTTGTAGTCATAAAATTTAGGGACTGGGCTGCCAGTCCAGATGTTGTCTTTACTTGAATCTGGTTTAAAATTGAGGTCCTCACCAATAACCATTGTGTAGCTTTGAAATAAAAACGGTCATTTAGAGACTTGTTTTTTTACTGTTAAAATGAGTTTAACATACTTAAAACTTTTAAAGAATCTATCTTTTGAATTATGTAATTAGTTTTTGTTCCAAATTTCGTTAAAATCTGATGGTTAGTTTCAAAATTTTCAAATAAAAATGACTGAAGAATTCATATACTATACTTTATCTCATATATATATATATATTTTTTTTTTTTTTTTTTTTGAAGATTTTCATTTTGAAGGGAAATATCAGTTGATTTAAACAGCTTTGAATAATGTTTTACAGCAAAATGTAGGTTAAGTTCAAGTTGTTGGTTTTTGTGTTTGTGGAAATTAATAGATTGAGTACATTAAGTTAGCGAAGAGTTTATAAACATCATTATTAAATTTATACTTTTTGTTGTGTTGTCATTAATCTCATTCTCCTTTCATCAGACATTTTAACTAGCATAAAATGCACACTTTTAACACAAAAAAATAAGATCAAAATTTACGGGTGTGCATTATATACCAAGTATAAAAATGAGTTTTGAGGATTAAAAAAATAAAGAAATGAGTAAAAAGATAATTAGACTTCTATATATATCGAATAATGTTTATTTTAAAGAAATGACATACCTTAGGAACTTCTAGAAGTAAACTATTTTTCAAAAGCTTGGCTATTGAATAATACCTCGGATAAATGACTTTAAAACATACATCATACGAGCATTGTAAACCTAAACATTACAAGTTTCTTTGTAAAAAAAAAAGGAGATGCGCATTGTACAGCAAACATGCTTAGAAAAATGCAGCTTGAAAATATAGGTGTGCGTTATATGCTTTATTTTATATTTATAGAGTAAGTCATATTCATAAATATATTAAATGAAATTTCTTAAATGTTAGATTTAATTTAGCAATGAGAATTATATGTATGATCGACATCGCTTGTTATTAATGGCTGAATGCCCACCTGTTGCATAAGGTAATTCTTCTTTTCCAAAGATGTAATTTTAAAAAAAATTAGTTCCAAATGTGAAAATATACTAGCTTATGCAGTCCGATGTTAGACTCAAACAAGAAATCTTAAATTATTTTTTTAAAAGGTTTTAACAGAAATATTTTTTTCCCTATAATTTATTAAATATTAAGATAGTGTGGTAAAATTATTGGTTTCTTATTCATTTTTTTGAGTACTTAGTTTTCTGATGTTTGCTGTTCAACATTTCTCCCATTTTTTTTATTTGAATATATTGTTTAAATATATTTCTGGTTTTAAATCATAACTTACTTTTAAGCAGGGATTTTTTTTAAAATATTGTCAGGGTCACGCGGTAAATTTATTATATTACTCATTGGTGACGTCATGATGTAATGGTTTAAACGAGCTGCTTGTGTATCTTGTCTTTGCAAGGAGCCAAAAGAATGTAGTAGATAGATTTCTCTGGAATAAAATGGTGAATTGATGTTGCTCTGATGAGTTTAGTTTTTTCTTTAGTATGAATTGGGTTCACGGCTGACATTTTGTGCGAGAAAACCGAAATGGATTTCGAATCGTTTCGAAGATTAAGGATTTAAAACTGTTTTGAAGATTGAGGATTTCGAATTGGTTCAAGAATAAGAATTGCGAACTGTTGTGAAGCTTGGCGACATCGAAACTGTTTTGAAGATTGTGAATTCCAGTTATATCCAACGGTTGATAAAATGGCGTTTTTAGGAAGAGCTTTGAAGGTAGATTTGAAGTGTTTGGCGGAAGAATTAGGAGAAACTGTAACGGAAGAAATGAAAGTTTCTGCTTTAAAAAATATGATATTAGCAAGTGAAGAGTATGATGAGGCGTTCACGAAAGAATTACTGCACAGAATAGTAAGTGAAAGAGAAGCAATAAAGTGCCAAGAAAGAGAAAATGAAATAAAGCGTCAAGAAAGAGAAGATGAAATTAAGCGTCAAGAAAGAGAAGATGAAATTAAGCGTCAAGAAAGAGAAGATGAAATTAAGCGTCAAGAAAGAGAAGATGAAATTAAGCGTCAAGAAAGAGAAGATGAATTAGAAAAGTTGAGAATAGAAGCTTCGATAAGGAATAATGGTTTTAGGAGAGAGATGGACTCTCAGAATGAAGGAATACAAGAACACGTACCAGTTGGATTGCAAAAATTAATGCGTACTTTTGACCCTAAAGAAGGTGATATAAGTTTTTACTTAATACTGTTTGAAAGACAAGCACGAAGAGTTCATATTAAAGAAGACTGGGTTACGAATCTTGTTGGACTATTGCCGTTAGAAATAGCGATTTGATTGCCAGGGAACCTGAGGAAAAGGCAAATGACTATGAGCATATAAAAAGTATGTTATTAAAAAGATTTAAATTGAGCCAGAAGCATTTAAAATAAAATTTAAGAGGCATTGTAAATCGACCGAGTACACTTGGCGAGATTTTGGATTTGAGTTGGCGAACTATTTTAATGAGTGGATTTCGGGACTAAATATCTACAATTTTGACAGTCTGAAACAACTTGTCATTGTAGAACAGATGAAGGAACAAGTATCCAGGGATATACAACAACATTTTATTGATGATTGGGGTAGAATTGTAACAGTTGACGATCTTGCTGAGAAGTTAGATGATTATGAAAACGCAAGGCAATATAATCAGGCCACTAAAGCTACTTCTTCTCAACCGTATAGAAATTCATATCGGGAAAGCCTGGCACGTTCAATAGAAGATGTCATACATTGAGTGAAGGATATAGACAAGAATCTAACAACCGCAGTGGATTCGATAAGCGAAATTCTTTCCAAAAACCAGTTACATGTTTCAATTGTGGACGAGTAGGACATTTTGCGAGATTTTGCAGGGATAAGAAAGATGGGAGAGAAAAGACCGAGGGTAAAGTTGCTGAGGTAAAGGTATCTGAAGTGCAAGTGGCAGAAGTCAAAGTAGTTGAGGATGAAAGCAAAGTAGTCACAGCGAGATTCAATGGCGAAGTTTTAATGGAAAATAAGAAATGCAGTGCAGTTCAATTAAAAATGTCGATCTTAAAATAGTGAAAATTTCTTATGGTGGAGTAGAATATGAAGCTGTAGTAGATTCAGGTGCACAAATTAGCGTGTTTAAAAGCAGTGTAGTAGGGAAAGAAGTCGATTACAAAGGATATATAATGTTGCAACCTGCATTTGGTGATTGTTTAAAGGCTGAACTAAAAGAAGTGGATATTGGTTTGGTAACGAACGGGTATATTACGCCGGTAATTAAAACGGTGGTGGCAACTGTGGACAGACTGAACGCTGATATATTATTAGATACTGAAACTTATGAAGCATTGTTAGAACAAGAGAGAATATACAATCCCAGATTTACAGCCGCTGTAAACTTAAGATCAGATTCCCCCAAAAAGTTGTTAGATGAAAGTGTAAATACTGAGGAGGAAGAACAGGAGCCAACAATGACAGAATATGATGAGGAGAATGAAAATAACACCGAAAAATTCAAGAAACAGCAAAAGAGTTGCGATACTCTTCAAGAAGCATGGAATTTTGCTAAGCTAAAAAAAGGAGGATATGTGATAGAAAACGATATCCTGTACCATGAAGAGCTGTTGTGCGGAAATAGGATAAAACAGTTAGTGATTCCCGAAATTAGGAAGAGGAAGATACTAGAAATTGCACATGAATCAGTGTTCGGAGCACATCTAGGAGCTCATAAAACAATTCAGAGAATCAAGTTTTCATTTTATTGGCCAGGAATGGTGAAGGAGATTAAAGCATATTGTAGTTCTTGTCATGGTTGTCAGTGCAGAAAAGTAATTCGTTCGGTTGACAAAATTCCAATAACACCTGTATCTCGTCCTGAATTGCCCTTCCAAGTGGTAAACGTTGATCTAATTGGTCCTATAGATCCAGTATCGTCACAGGGACATAGATATATACTTTGTTTGATGGATCAGCATTCTAGATGGCCGGAAGCAGTCCCGCTCAAGTCACTAACGGCTAAGAGTACATGTGAAGCACTGCTCGAAATATTCAGTAGAACAGGCATTCCAGAAGTGATCGTAATGGACAATGCGACAAATTTTACTGCAAGTTTAACGCAAGAGTTTTTGAAGATTTTAGGAGCTTGCCCACGTTTTTCGACACCATACCATCCAGAAGGAAACGGGTTAGTTGAGAGATGGAACCAGACTCTCAAGAACATGTTGCATCACATTATTAGAGAGGAAGGAAGAAGTTGGCATAGGCATATACCGTTTTTACTATGGGCTTATCGGGAAGTTCCCAATGCAACTACCGGTGTACCACCTTTTCGGCTAATGTATGGAAGGGAGCCGAAAGGTCCGTTGTCTATATTGAAGTCAATTTGGACTGGAAACACGTTATTACCTCTGAATATGAAGGGATCAGTAGAGAGTTATTTGAAAAAATTAAAAGAAAAGTTAGAAGTATCAACCCGCGAGGCAAAGTTAACAAGTGATGTGCAACAAGGTAACTACGCTAAGTATTATAACAGGCAAAAGAAACATCGAGAATTTGCACCAGGAGATCAAGTGCTTGTTTTGATACCTGATTCAACGAATAAACTATATTCTAGATGGACAGGTCCAGTTAAAGTTGTTAAAAGAGTAAAAGCAAATTCATATTATTTGCAGATGCCTGAAGGTAACTTAAGATTACTGCATGTTAACAAGATTAGAGAATACAAAGCGAGAGTTCAAACGGTTGGAGTTGTTTATGATATCGATGATGAATTTGGTGAGATATATGAAACGCCAACAGTTCCTGCTGCTGAGGAAAATGATGAAGCATTGGACAGAGGGAAGTTGGATTACTTATCTAAGAAGCAACAAAATCAACTAAAAAATTTGTTACATCGACACAGAAGGTTGTTTTCTGGAAAAATAAAAAGAGCTAAAGTTGGTGAACACGTGATAAAACTGAAGGCTGAGGAGGAGAAGATGAAACCCAAAACTTATAAGATACCGGAAAACTTAAAGAGGAAAGTAGACGCACAGATAGACGAATTGTTAGAGTTAAGTCTGATTGAACCTGTTGTAAGTGAAATAGCACACCCAGTAGTATGTGTTCATAAAAAGGATGGAACACTTAGGTTATGCATAGATTTTAGAAGTTTGAATGCTCTTACCGTACCGGACGCATATCCAATGGAGAATATGATGGAGTTGAATTTCTTAGTAGGGAAGAAAAAATTTATTACTGTTCTAGATATGTTGAAAGGATATTGGTCTATACCAATGGAAGACAGCAGCAGACATCTAACAGCGTTCCGTACTCATCGAGGACAGTACCAGTGGAATGTATTACCATTTGGGTTAAGAAACGCTGCTGCAACCTACCAAAGAGCCATGTCTAAAGTGGTCCAAACTATATCTGGCTTTGCATGCGCGTATATCGACGATTTAGCCGTATTCTCTGATACATGGGAAGAACATTTAGATCATCTGGAAGAAGTTTTCAAAAGATTGGAGCATTTTAACTTCTCGGTGAATTTAGGAAAGTGTGAGTTTGCAAGACAACAAGTTAAATACTTAGGACATGTCATTGGTTCAGGCAGACATTCACCTGACAAAGAAAGAATAAAAGCGATTCAGAACTTAGAGGCACCAACGACCAAGAAGCAACTGAGAAGTGCATTAGGATTATGCAATTTTTATAGACAGTATATTCCAAACTTTGCAAAATTGCTCTACCATTGACGGAGCTCACGAAAAAGAAAGTCCCTAATGAGATTCCATGGAGCAAGGAGGCTGAAAATGCTTTCAAGGAGTTGAAGACAGCACTATGTGGAATTACAGAATTGCAAGTCCCAAACATAGATAAACCGTACTACTTGCATACGGATGCATCTCAGACGGCGGTCGGATGTTGTCTAGGTCAGTCGGATGGAGAAGACAACATTCATCCCATAGCTTTCGGGAGCCAGAAACTGAATCCAAGCCAACAAAAGTGGTCAACAATTGAGAGGGAAGCGTATGCTATTATTTGGGCTCTGAAAAGATTTGAAACTTTACTGTGCGGAGCAAAGATATTCTTACTAACCGATCATAATCCCCTAGTGTTTCTTACTAGTGCTGCATCTCAATGTCCGAGATTACAGCGGTGGGCTTTGGCAATTCAACGCCATGACATTGAAGCAAGTCACATAAAAGGATCAAAACTAGTTAATGCAGATGCGCTATCCAGACTGTAAGTGTAAACCGTAGTTAAATAAGAACTTTTAGAAGATTTAAGAATAATTGAACTTTAAAACATTTCTTTAAACTTTATTTTTAGATGATTAAGTTAAGTAGTATATTTGTGTAAAATTTAATGTGTTGGTTTTTTATGTAGTGTATAATCTTAAGATAGTGCTTAAGCAGTGTTTTTTTTGTGTGTATGTAACGTGTGACCCTTAGGTTGTTTTAGCCATATTTGATCTTCGGATCTAATATGACTCTCAGGGGGAAGGTGTCAGGGTCATGCGGTAAATTTATTATATTACTCATTGGTGACGTCATGATGTAATGGTTTAAACGAGCTGCTTGTGTATCTTGTCTTTGGCAAGGAGCCAAAAGAATGTAGTAGATAGATTTCTCTGGAATAAAATGGTGAATTGATGTTGCTCTGATGAGTTTAGTTTTTTCTTCAGTATGAATTGGGTTCACGGCTGACAAATATTTTACTAAAACTTGACTTTAATGTGTAATTAAAGTCATTTGTGATGTAATCAATAAATAAGTAAATTTCATTTTCAGTGCTCACTAAATTATTTCATTTTAAATTTGTTGTGTGTTCAATATCCTTGTCATTGTTACTAACCCATTAAAATCCTTAGTAAACCTATCCACGTTGTATTCTACTCTGAATAATATGCTATTGATAAATTTTAATCTAAAATCAAAATGAATTCTTAGTATTAATATTAATGCTGAATAAAATTTTGTTCATGTGTATGAAGTAAAATCTAGAATTTTTTAGATCAATCAAAAAAGTTTTTGGCTCTGAGAATAAATTTCTTTATTTTTAATTTTGAAGTTAAAGTAAAGAGGAAGTGTAACAGTTTAAATATTTTTTTCCTCTTGTGTGGTTTGTAAAAATTAAAGCCTTTATTATTTATAGTTAAATATTTTTCAGTTTTCAAAGTATATTCTATGCATTTATCATTGAAGTTATTTTATACATCAAGTAATTGTATATTTTTAAAAAAATTAATTTTTCTAAGCTAATCTATAGAAAATAAACAGGACTTTTGAAAAAAGAGGACTATTTGTCTAAGCATCCAAAAAAATATTTGGCACTTGCGTATTATCACAAAATTGCCAAGTTGGCAACAGATTTTCTATGTGTCCTATGTGCTGAATTGGTAACCATGTACTTCATTTCATAAAATGTTGCCAATAGGTTTTGATAATACACAAGTTCCATATATTTTCTTGGTATTCTTAAAGGTGTTAACATTATACTGAGGGTTGTAATAATTCTGTGATGGGTGTTTTTCATGTGCTTGGACAATCTAGCACCAATCCAACACAAGGTTGGATCAACACTAGGTCATTTTGCTTAGTTCAGGGATTAGCAAACATGGCTCATAAGTCACACATGGTGACTTATGAGCCAGTTGTGCTTCTTCCGAACTTTGTGTGTGTGCAACTTCAAAGAATCGCTAAAAAACAATTTTATCCACTAAAATAGTTTTTCCTTTCTTTTTTTCTTTTATAATTACCTTCTGAAAACATATCTGTATTTAGGTATACATTTAAACATTTTGACTCACTTAAAACGGTTATTTCTGTGTTATATATTCTTCCATTAACAGTTTTGTTCATAATCAGTGAAAATATTCGAAGAATAAACAGCATAAATTTCATAGGTTACATATTTGACTAAGTTTCCTGAAGTCTGTTTTAGTTATTAGTGTAAAAGTACAAAATATTGCACTTGTGTTTCTAGTGTTAACCCTCTGAGCGTTCGGCCTTGTCCTAAAAAATCATTCCGAAGGCGTTTACTTCTCTTTTGCGAATTGCTTCGAAAGTGCAACACATTTAATTCCTTTCCCCTTCAAAGATCGCGAGAGGTCTACAGGGGAAGATTTTATTACTCAGTTCGGCCTCTTTGTTACTTTAAAACCAGGAAAAAACTCGTTCACAGCTGTGACGTTGCCTTGTGCGAATCTTGGGTGGAAAAAGTGGGGTCCACATGGTTGTTTGATCGGCTGAGTCACAATAAAAGTGAAGAGTTAAAAAAAAAACTCAAAAGAAAGAAACTTGTTACAAAAGTTGAAAAATACTTGTTTATTTTAAACAAAACAGAATTTTAAAAAATTTACGAAAAATCAGCTTGTATTTATTGTTGAATATGAAACTACGAAAACACAAGTACATCTTAATGTTGTTGTTTTTTTAAAGTAACTATGTAAAAAAATTTTAAGTGACCATCTTTTTTTTTTTTTTTTTTTTTTTTTTTTTTTTTTTTTAAGACAATAAGAGAATAAATGCGTTACATGCGACGATTATGTTTATGAAATAAAATCAATCTTCTCTATTCAATTATATTTTAAATTTAAAGTCACATAAAGAGGGATTTCAATACTTTTAATTTACATATGTTTAAATCCTATAAATCATGTTTATGTTAAATGAATTTTTCGGAAAAAATCTAAATTTTATTTCATAGTCAAACAACTTGTATGAAGCAAAAATGCCTTCTTTACATCTGCATTTGTGATGGAGCAAAAAGCAAATTTAGTCAATTTTTTTTTTATTTTAATGGGAATATTTTTTTTTTTCAAATTGTGAAAGTATTTCTAATTATTTTCTATTCAAATTTAATTTTTTATTTTTCTGTTTCTTTAGTGTTAAATGGAAAATTCATCGATAAATACATCTTTCACACAATTCAGTCATTACAAATTGTATTGAGAGAAAAACTTCTCCCAATTAATTTTATCTTTCAAACAGTACACTTAAAACAATTTTGTTCAGTGAAGCTAACCAACAATTCCACATTGTATTCATATCATATTTTTAAAAAAATAACTTTTGGAAATATATTCTGTATTCAATTTTTTGAGTATAAAAAAAAATGCCTGCTGTGGAAAAGACAAAGAATGAAATGTGATGTATGGTTTTGAAAGAATGTTTTCGTACATGTAGAGTATTTTTGAAAATTTAAATATCGCCAAAGCTGGTCATATGATTGTAAAGGAGTCTTATTTTACAGTGTGAGCTGTGGGGTATCAAAATAAAACACATTTTACTTTTAAATAGCTAAGGAGTTTTTATTCAATATCCTCTCTGTAAAATTGCTTACAACTTCTATTCAATTTGTAAAGAAACTGAAATATAAATATCTGACTTACTGCAGTCAAAAATATTCATATTATGTGAAAATACTATTCCTTCACTTATTTAAGTACATTTTATAAGCTGTAGCCTAAAGCAATTTTTTATTTTTATAAACGAGGCACAAAAATTCAGTTATAAAAATATATTTTTCATTTTAGAATATATAAACCACATACATGGATTGTAAGACCATTTCTAAATTCCTAAGAGTTTTTAGAGGAGCAAAAACATATAATTTTGGGTAGTTCATAAAATTTTAATATAACACACAAATATATATATTATTGAGCAAATACAGTTGAAAAGAAAAAAGCAATTTATTTAAATCTTGTATTTCATGAACAAAATAAATCAGTTTCTCCTGAAATAAATATAATTGAAAGAAAAATGTTTAAATTACAATGGATAGCATATAAACGTTTATCTAAGGGGTATCCCCGAAGTGACACAATTCTATTTGGTGAAAAATAAAACTTATTGCTGGAATCGTACAATTCCCTAATGAATGGGTGAGTCCGAATTTTTTCTCTCCGTGTAAACTGTTTGGACGGAAATGACTAAAGAGGAACATTTAATAATTTGCATAAATTAAAATTAACCGTTATAGTTTATATATTTTTTAAGATTACTAAAGGTGTATTTCGGATGCACAAGTTTTAATAGGAGTACGGTTTATGAAAAGTAGTACAAATATATCTGAAGGACTATGGTTGGTTACCTTAAATATTGTGAAACACAACAAAGTACATTGAAAATCAATTCCCCAATTCATGGTAATAAAAATATATGAAAAAATTGCAAGACTTATTTTTGTATTTGTAATTATTATAATTTTTCCTGAAAACTGCAATTTCTAGTGCGGCACCCGTCAAAACCGAGGGGGGCTCACTTTTTGCCCAGTTCGCCCCTACCTAAACCGACTCTGCCCTAGAAAGTGAAAATGCTGTCTTCTGTTTATCAAGATTATGGTATTGCAGACTGCATCATGTATTTTAGATGGTCGTTTTTTTCTTTACGTCAATCTGTTAAAATCTGAATTTAAAATTATATGAAATTCTTAACATACGCAACAATGCCCTTTATAATTTTTTTTAATAGTACATGAATGCATCTTCAAACATAACATTACATTTATGTTGACTATTTAATTAATATTAAATATAACTTAACACAGATTTTCTGAATATTAAAATAAATATTTCAAAAACTTGTAGATATGATCATAATTTTTCTCTCCTGTGTTTTAGCTTCGCAATATTGCTTCTACTTAAAAATTTATTCTATATTCATCAAATTTTTCAGCATATTTTTTGCTCTAAACATACAGTTTTAACCGAATTGTATGAAATTTACGAAATGCATTAAAATGCTTAAGATTCTATATGTTAAAACTTTAATATTTTATTCGAAGAATTGTTATTACTTATGGCAAATAATTTTTAACTGCATATGGTGCGCCATACATAAATATTTTTTTCCAAAATTTCAAATGCTATTTCTACTATATAATTCCTAGTTTTGTATGAAAATCTGGTTATTTTTTTAATCTTAATTAAAATAGATATCCAGATTTAAATTACTTGTTCTTCAGTAAGCTTTTAAAAAAAATAAATATTTAGAAATTTTGCATAAATAAATATTTCTTAAAAATAAATTTAAAATTGATCTTTACTTTTAATTTACATGCAAAAATGCCAACTGTAAAAGTATCCGGATATTTTAAATCACTATTTACTCAAGTATTCAAGTTTAAAAATATGAATTTGTGGAAAAACTCCCTCATTCATGTTCTCTCTGAAGTAAACTGAAATTCAAGCTTTTTTTTAATTCAAACATAATTTGGTGTATCTTTACAATGCGTAAGATGCCCTGCACCCTGGCTTTAAAATTTTTTTAAAAAAATTAATGGATCTGAATTAGTTTTTTCTTATTTTTATCAAAGCATTAGAATCTTTTTACAAATAATTTAATGCAAAAGATAAAAAAATTATTCCTTTTTATTAGTAGGAAAGCTTAAAAGGTTTTGAATTTTGAAGCGTTCAGTTTCTTATTAATTTTTTTTGATAACTTACAATGAAATAATCATGTTTTAAAAACTGAAAGCATTGGTTAAGAGAAGAAAAATGAAGCTATAAAATATACTATATTTTAAAAACTTAATTTTCCGTTTGATCATTTTAAGGTGAAGAAAATAATACAAGTTAATCAAGCAAAGAGAATATACTTAAAAAGTAATTTATCCAACTATATAAAATAGCAGATTACTGTCCCAACTTGTTAAAACTTCAAATTAATATAAAATCAAAAGTGAGTTGTATAATATTTTATTTATGCGTTGGAACTTTTCAAAACTTTAAAGAAAAAAGGTTAAATTGCTAAAAGTACAAAAAGAATTTATTTAATTCAATCGCAATAATATCTCAAATCAAGCTAAATTACAAACACTAACTTATAGTTCGTTTACTACGGGAACTAAAGAAATTCTTCCCAGTTTTTTTTACGATTCCTCCAGGGTCAAAACACGGGGTTCCCTGCGAGCCATAAAATTTCCTGTCAATGTCCATTGGGGGAAAGGATTTCAGAAAAATACGGCGTACTTGCTTTTGAAGCACTCTCTTGAAGTCAGAAAAAGATGTGTGGTACGTTTTTGAAGCAGCTCTAGACGTGCGAAAAAAGACGTTCAAACCGCTTAGAGGGTTAAATCCCTCCCTTCCTCCCTCACATGTGTGCATGCATTTGCATGTGAATAGCTCTTAGACACCTTAGTAATCTTGTTTTCCCTGACAACTTGGCTCTTCTCTCTCAAAAGTCTGCTGGCCCTTGGTCTGGTTAAAGCAATAAGGATTTTCTAAACAGAAATTGAGATATCTCTTCTTTTTCTAATGAGAAGGCAAAGATGTGATGAGGATGACATTGATTTCGATGAAAACAGAAGGGAAAAGTAAAGCTTTTGATTCAAGCACTGATTGTAGTTGTAAAAAAAGGTGTAGTTTGGCACCCTTGGTCATTATATTATGCTAGTAAAAACAACATAAAATCTCTTGACTAATTGTTTTAAAATAACTGGGTGCTTTTAAGGGGGGAAATGGGCAAATTTTTCATGGAAGTGTCTTTTTTTTTTTTTTCTATCTTTTTACAGTTTTAAAGCAAGGTTAAGGTAATTTTGTGATCAATAGTATAGGGTAGTTTATATGTAGAAATTAGATGAATATCATGAAGATTCGGAGAGATATTGACAATATAAAGGGCTTTTTCTCTGTTGCATTCTGAAAGAAGATGGATGATAAAAGGATTTTTCTCACAAATTTGTCATTTTAATCATAACCTTGGTATGTTTGATTGTATTTACATATAATATACTAAATATATTTATATAAATTTAAATCAACAACATTCTTGTCTGATTTATGCAATATCTTGTTTTCTAGTCTCTTGTATAATGTACATAAGGAGTATGTCTTGTATGATTTGTGTCCATTCTGGAAAGGTGGGCAAAATCAAATTTGTTTGGCAATTTTGTATGCTTTAAGAAAACATCAAAGTTCATTGAAATTCTTTCCCTTTCCTTTTGAAGGCCGATGTATATTTACGCACTTATGCGATCTAAGGAAAACTATTTTATTATGATGCCTAATTTATCACATTAAATGTTTTTTATATAATTTGGATTCTCTCCCTTTCTTTGGTAATTTCTATTTATCTAAAAACACTAAAATTTAATTTATAAATTGTTTAAAAGTAATGACTACATTTGTATTTTATATATTTCATTTTAATCTGTTAAGTTAATTCAGAAAATTAAATATTTGGGTTTTCTAATTCATGTTTAAAAAACTTATTTCATTTTGCCATAGTAATGTAAAAATAAAAGCTCAAATTTTTCTGATATCTAAATATATGTTGTAAATATATTTTATGCATTCAATGATATAATTTTTTAAAAAATTTATTATATAACTTTGTTGTATGTGTTTCTAATAGTGTATCAAATTATTCATTCCAGATAAGAATGATTTGATAAGAAAGAAAATGAATAAAATAAAAGAACTCCAAGCAGAAATCAAAAGTTTAAAAGAAACTGCTGAACAATATGAGCAAGCTTCTTCTGATGTATCCTCACTTGAAAGCATTTCAGCTGCTGATATCATGATAAACCTTCCTTCACTTTCATCGGATAGTTCGTTTGACTCAACTAATTATATTTCTGACTCATTTGATGAGGATTCATCTTTTGGATTATCAGCTTCAGATATTTTAGAGGGCTTGGAACGCAATTATAATCGCTTGAGCGAAGAATATGTGCATGCCAACATTACAAATGATGACAGCATTGAATATCCTCGTTCTTCCAGTCCTTTAGTACATGATCATTCTAATTTGACTGATGTTTTAGACTCCAGTTATAATGATGAGCCTCAAATACGAAGACCAGCTAAACGTCGGCATCCAAACTCGAGCCCTTGATTCATCAGGAGATGATAATAATAGGGATTTGGAATCTGGTCCTATACCGTCACCTAAACGTACTCTTTGGCATCAGAATCATTGTGAAAATGGTCACTCTTCACATGCAATTACTGTTGCCATGTCTACACAACCGAATTTTTCTGATGGTGCCAGTGGATCTGGTTGCCAGCCATCTTCATCTGGTACCAATGTATCTCAAGATAATGCGCTGAATCCCAATGCTCCTTTTAGGCTCCGTCCTAGATTAACAAATCCTGGTACTGAACAGACTGTTTCAACAGCTTCTATTGCAGCTCCAAGAAATGGAAGTGCAATTTTTGAGCGAACCATTGCTTTATTAGAACAATACAACTTGGAATCTGATCCTGAATGGCTGCCAAATAATTCTTTCCTTCATGAAAATGAAGAATTTGGTTCAGATAGTAGCCTTGCTTATCCTGTTTATACACACATAACTAGTTCAGATGAATCCAGCCTTAGTGATGATTCTTCTGACACTTCTTATGAAGATGCCCGAAGTAGAACTGTGTTACGTAGGTATGTATGTGCATATTTTTTTTCATATTGACTATTGAATTGAAAATAATTTACTCTAGTTTTTTTTAATTAAACATCCTTATTTTATTTTGATACATAATGTTTATTTGGAACAATTGTATCTTGATGTTAGGAGAGATGCCATGTATCAATAATTTTTGTTAGGGTGTTTATAGGGTAAAAATTTACTGTACGGTCACCCTTGGCGACTTTTCAAAATCTCGCCAAGATGGGGACTTCTTGTACGAACGAGATTTAAAGGAAACAGCGTAGTGAAAATGTTGCCTGCGCAAATAAAATGGCGGCCAAATCGCTGAAAACGATAATTACAGTCTTAGAAGAACATTTACTCTCTTTCATATTAAAATCAACCTTACTGACTCACCACAAATAAACTTGAACTTAAAATCTCATTCGACTCAATTAAAAAAAAACTTTCTCACACTCCTTTTGATGTCATGCATTTGTCCTTTCACCTTAGATTTATTTACACCCTCCACTCAAAACCATCACTTATATTGTGCCTTTCAACCAATTTCATATCCTTACCACACTTACACACTCATATCTATTCGCAATCAAACACGCTTTCATACAAAATTCAAACGTTTCCTTCCCTTTATCTAATCCATACAAATATCTAAATTAACATTCTCATCATACCACATTACATCATTCTCACAAAACATTCTCGCACTTACCTCAGACATTCCCATGCAGCCATCAGAAAAATTTCACGAAAAGAACGCAGGAGCTGAAGATTAAAAAAAGCACACATGCAACGTGGTTGAACGAAAATTAAGTAATGGCGGCTAAACACTCTTGACCAGGCTAAATTCTGTCTTACCAATAGGGTTACGTAATTACTTGTCGGACAGCAATTTCTTGTTGGGTCTGATGGGGGGGTTGCCATATTAAAAAGTTTATCACCAAAGAAAAAATCGCACAAGGTGACTGTACAGTAAATTTTTTCATTTATAGATATGTATTAAAATAATTACCCAATGGAAAAATGATTTATTTTCTAATAAGGTTGTTTGTATGTAATGTTAAATAATATTACCTAAAATTGGAATATTTCACTCAGAAAAAGTGATGAGAATGAGTTTATTATATTCACATTTTATCCAAGTGGATCCATTTTTTTTTTCGGTATAAAATGTTTCATTTCTTATATCAGTGTAAGCTAACGGTGCTCAGTCGAGAAATTTTATCTAACCTGTCACAGATATAAACAACCATAAAGAAAAATTGGTTTTTCTTCCATGTGTGTTATATTTAAAAATTTGATTTAATGAATTGTTTATATA
>BMAO01020298.1:0-20821 GCA_019973975.1 Trichonephila clavata
CATATTAAGTACTTAAAATGTGTAATATTATATTATTCAGTAAAGATATATTCACACTGTATAACAATATAGTGGACATTCAGTATTTTTTCAGTATTTGTTTCTATTCATAAATATCCCTTAAATATTAGATACTGCATGTGAAACTTAATAGAAATTATCAAATTATTTATACATTCAAAATAATTTATATTCTTTGAAAATTTACCAAGTGATATTAGAAGATATTAGAAGAATTTTAATAACCATTCTATATGTTTCAAGAAGTTCCTCGTTAATATATCTATTTAATTATTCAATATTTCTTCCCTTGATAGAGAAGTGTACACTGCAACACAGAGAGTTCTTTCGTAAGAGACATTAAGCTAAATCGTGATTCATCACAGTATTCTTAGTGAACAAGTTCGACATCTGACCTGACAAATCCATTAGTGCAGATTGCTACCTTTTAAAGTGAACGCCGCTGGACATCAAGGGCTTAACCGAAAGATTTGTCTGTCTTTGCGACAGCTTGTCAGCACAAATAAGTAAAATCCTACAACAAATTCCTCAATATTCTTTTTCATTTCAAAATGTTCTATCTGTAATTTAAGGGAGGAAGTGAATACATTTTGATTTTTTTTTCTCTTTGAAAAAGAATCTGCCCTTTGTTTTCATATGTATAATGTTAAATTTAAATTACATTAAATTATGTTACATTTTTGTTCCTATTAGAAGGATTGCCATACCACAAATCATGTTCATTCTCGATAAATTTACTTAAATTCTCTTTAGAAAATGCAGTAAGTCTCTTTTTTGTTGAAAAATTGCTCCTAAAATGGTGTTTGCTTTCTTTGACTGAGGTCATTTATTTTCCATTTTGTTTCCCATGACAATTTTCTTCTGACATAAGCAGTAATATAGTGAGACTAAAAATAAACAATCTTTCTGAATACGCTAAAGTTTATATACATTTTTAAAGATGACATATTACATTGTCGTAGAAAAGATATTTCATTTAAATGTTCTACCCAACTCATTTTTACTACCAATTTCTCGTACAAAGCAGTGTGTGTGTGTGTGTGTGTGTGTGTGTGTGTGTTGTGTGTGTGTGTGTGTGTGTGTGTGTGTGTGTGTGTGTGTGTGTGTGTGTGTGTGTGTGTGTGTGTGTGTGTGTGTGTGTGTGTGGATATATATTTATAAGCTACGAGGGTGGATCTAAAAAAATACAAGTCGCAGCATTTCAAAGCTACATATTGTGAAGAAATTTTGTTTCACCAGTGTATAGACAAATGGAGTAACTTTGCGGGTAGATGGTGAAAGTTCTCAGACAGTTCAGGGCGATTGAAATGGCAAGACATTTAGGAAATTGGTCTCCTTTGGAAGTGTAAGCCATGATTTGATTTCTATGGGCACATAATGTGTCTACATCTGCAATCAGTAGACAACACGTAGCAAAATTGTGCCTCCCTTTTCAATCAGGCAGACAGGATGTACAAAACCGCAACATGACAGGGAGCTGCCGGTCAAGTTCTTTAGCGACAAAAACAACACGGCACGAATTGAAGAAATGATTCAAAATGATTGACTGGTAACTCTGCGTGAAATCTTGTCAGAGCTGTGACTGAGCTATGTTAGCGTGCAACATATCGTTTCTGATGTGCTGTGATATTCTAAGACAGTTCTGTGAGTGAGTGAGTGAATATTAACGTCACACTGTTCAGCTACACGAGGGCCTTTGGCGGCGAACCGCGTAATTTTGAACCATGGTCAAGTGACGCGGACGAAACCTACTAACTACCATACCACACCAACGGGAGGACATTTGAGCTCTCGACAGGTTTAACGTGTATCGCTCCCCTACACGGCGGAGATCCGATACCTTGACCACTTTGCTACCGCGGCTACAGTTATGTGAAAACATCCGCGTAGAGATCTGGCTAAATGGACTGGGACCTGATTTCTCCCAAAACGGGTTAAACAATTGGTCTTGCGTTCTGATAAATGCCTAAAAAGACTTGGTAATCGTGTCGAAATGTGATAGGCACGCGTACCCCTCTTAATTCCCTTTTGTATTTTCTGTCTATTAGTAATAAATCATTTTTACTTCGACTTGTAACCTTTTTTTGGATCCACCTACGTAATAAATGCAAATATTCTTTCATCCTTATCTGATCAAAAAACAGAAAGAATAATTTAACTGAGGTGCGCGCATAGTGGATATAATAACCATTTAAGACAGTAGTTGGTGAACATATATCTGAGACTCAGCAAGCATATTCAAAATCAAAATGTTGAGAGGTTAGACTGATATTTGAGGCTAAATTTTGATTTAAAGATATATGTATATAACCTAATCCTTAACTCTATTTATATTTTGTGTAACGTCAGAGATAAAAACGAAAGCTTATCAATAAAATGGCAGACGTGTCGAAAATGCAATAATACGTGAGAATGAGCACCTTGCTGAGCTTAAAAATGTATTTCTGGAATATGCTTACATTACAAAAATGCATTCCAATAAATCTGCGAAAAAATGTTAAATATTTATGGTGTACCATTTCTATATTTCTTAAGTTCTGATATAAATAAATAATAACATAGAAGAGATTATATAAGCTTATAAATTCCCTCCATTTCCCGAAGTATAGCTGTGTTGAAAGCATTAAATTGAATTCAGTTAGATATTTTGAAAATATTTTCAATAAAAGGCACATTTGCTGTTTACTAAATTTGTTTGCAAATGAAAGTTTTTGGTTTCAAAACTATTTTTCACGTGCATTCGAAACTTTAGAGGGTTAAGGAGTATTTGGCAAAAATAAATTATTTCAATGATCAGATTTTAAAATTGAACATTAAATTTTTACAAGTTTGTTTGTTTAATATTATTTTTCCACCACTTTATTCTTCAGTATTTCCTTTATTTTTTACAACGTAGTACTACAATTTTCAATGAATATTTTTACTTCGATAATATACTCACACCGTAATATAACCGAAAGCAAAACAAAACAAAAACTCTTATGAGCCCCATTTGATCATTATAAGCTAAAAAAATGTATTGAGATATATTAGCAGATTTAAATTATAATAACAAAATTAATAGCAGTGGATAATCTAAGTTGAAGAAAAGTTGCTGAAGAAAGTATTTTTTTTAAAAAAAACAAGATTTACACGTATAAAAAGGAGAACGGCTCTATTACCCACTTCATCTACGGGAACCATCTAATTAGATCTAATGAACAGTATAGTATTAAAAAAAATTGTCTAGTTAAATACGTGACGTTTCTGGAAACTAAATACCCCCTTCGAAAAAACTCGAATAAAAAATTTTGCTTTTTGAAACAAAATTAATTTTTACATGAATGAGCATGTTGGGAACTCTATTTTTCTGTACAGTTCGTATATAGAAACCAACTTGTCGATGTTTTCTTCGAAGAAAAATGCCGCCAGTGAAGCGAGCCTAGTTGAAATTTCCATGAACTTATCATGGACTATCCGTTTTCACAAAGTTTGTCATTCACTTCTCAGCCAAACCATTATTGACAAAATAAAGTCCCACCCAATCACTCCGTGTTTCGTCATGATGATTAGTGCGTCTTTCACTGAATTTTTCTCACCATTTCATAACATATTTTATTTTTACCATTTATCTCTACAAATTCACTGTGACTTTCAACTTGCTTAACATTTCTTGAGTTAAAATAAGTAATACAAAAAAAATAATTTAAAACACGGGATAAATACGGGAACCACCTAATTAGATCTAATGAACAGTATAGTATTAAAGAAAATTTGTCTAGTTAAATACGTGATGTTTCTGGAAACTAAGTACCCCCTTTGAAAAAACTCGAATAAAAATTTTGCTTTTCGAAACAAAATTGATTTTTACATGAATGAGCATGTTGGGAACTATTTTTCTGTACAGTTTGGTATATAGAAACCAACTTGTCTATGTTTTCTTCGAAGAAAAATGCCGCCAGTGAAGCGAGCCTAGTTGAAATTTCCATGAACTCAACATGGACCATCCGTTTTCACAAAGTTTGTCATTCACTTCTCAGCCAAACCATTATTGACAAAAAAAAAATTCCACCCAATCACTCCGTGTTTCGTCATGATGATTAGTGCGTCTTTCACTGAATTGTTCTCACCATTTCATAACATATTTTATTTTTACCATATATCCCTACAAATTAACGGTGACTTTCAACTTGCTTAACAGTTCTTGAGTTCAAACAAGTAATACAAAAAAAATAATTAAATTCCTACTTTGAATGGATGAATAGAAAGTATTTTATTAACTTTTAAAAATTTCAACAAGACATACATATACATATATAGTAATTGAAAAAAGAGCAAGGTTTGTCTGCATTATTGTAACAATGCACATCCGGTTTGGAAGTTTGGCAAAAAAACCGATTTTTGACGCTAACTTTTGTCATTGTTTTAACAGTTACATTGTTACAACAATGGAGACGAATCTAAGTTGGTGTTGAAATCTAGTAATTAATTAAATTTAATTAATTAACCGGTAATTAATCAGATAATATTTGAAAACACTGTATTAACAACAAGTGTCGATCACTACAAGTTTAAAAAAATGCATTTGAACTTGATTGGATGAATAGAAAGTATTTTATTAACGTTTGAAAATCTGAACAAAATAAATAAATATGTGCCTCTGTGCATGTGTGTTTGTGCGTGCGTGCGTGTGCGTGCGTGTGTGTGTGTGTGTGTGTGTGTGTGTGGTGTGTGTGTGTGTGGTGGTGGTGTGTGTGTGTGTGTGTGGAGAGAGATGGAGTGAGCTAATAATAGGAATTGAAGAACGCATTTCACAGCAGACGGAATCGTCAATTAAATATTTTTTGAACGCTGACTAACACATGTAAACACAATACAATCCATGTGTAATGCTGTCACTGAAATGACAATCAACCACAGTCACATGTGAGCAAGCGTTGAACTGCAATACTACCATTGCTGTTACAGTAGAATAAAAGGACGCTTAGTTTTCGGACACGCCTCATATAGACAGCCTTTGCTTGGTGTAACTAATGCAATTGTCCTTTGAATGTATTGTACTTGCTTAAATCTTTTATTCATAAATTCTATTCTAAAACATTTTTTTTCTTAGCAAGAAATCATTTTATGTAACCTAGAACACATTTTACGATACTTGAAATTACAGTAAAATTTGCCAAATGGCTTTATTAAATTATGTTTTTTAGTTATTTCACATTGTAACAAAATTGGATGTTTTTTTTACAAATAAATATTTAATTAGAATATTCGCATAGAATATTTTTTGGATATTTATTTGCCGATGAGTGTAGATAAACAGAATTCACATATTGTGCCTTCAAAGAAATTCAAGTAATAATAATGTCATTGGGGTAAAAACGTGGGGTTTTCTATAAATATATCAATTGTTATAGTTTCTAACTTCTATTCCGAAATGCTAAGTTAGTGTAAAAATGTAGTACAAAGCACACCAAGCTTTTACCCCAAAGGCATTAATTTTTACGTTCATCATTTTATTCTTTATTAAGAATTATTTTTTTACTTTTTTGTTTGATTTAGTATAAAAGCGTGCTCTTTAGTTTTTTTTTTTAAGCTATAATTTATTATTCATTTTTTTAGTTAGATCTACAATAAAAGCGTGTTTTTCAGTTTCTTAAACTATCGACTATTCATAGTTGAATTTATCCTTGAGTTTGATATTTGAAGCTGGAATTACGTGGCTGTGGAATTAGTCTTGCTCTACAATGGATATTAATTAACGGGTCTGAAGTGTATTTATTCTCTCCGTATCGTTATATTAGATTCCGTCTCTATAGAACAGGTCAAACAATTAAAAGTGTGTTAAGTAGAAAAAGTTCGAATTTAAGAAAAAATAACGTACCATGTTTTTATAACGGACTAAAAAGTATAAAATTCCACCTTTTGGTTTCCCCTCCCCTCCCCCTTTTTTCACATTTTTATACATTGTCAACTACTTCTGAGCTATGGTCCAAATTTAAAGTCTGTAACTCATTGGAAAGTCACACAGTTTAAAATATATTACAAAATTCCACCCGGACAGACAATCAAGAAAGCAAGTTAATAAAAACATGATAATATTAAGTGTCAATCGTATTATCCCCTTTTAAACGTATTGCTATAATGTTAATTTGTATCATCACTTCTAAACGCATTGCCTTATAAAAATAAAAAATATTTAGCAGAGAGAGAGTTAGAAGATAAATTTTTTTTCACATGCAGGAGCCTTTTTTTTATTTTTATTTTCAGAAAAATGTTTATATAATGGTTAGAAATTGCTAATGCACACCCACCCTCCACTTTCTCAGATAGAGAACACATTTTTGTTTGTCCTATTTGTATTAACCACAATTGTATTTTACACTTGCATACAATTAGCTTTAAATTAAAAACACTCGCTTTTAGGGTTACACTTTATTCTTTTAGTAGCAAAAATTTGGAAATAGTCACCAAATCTGGAAATGGTATATGGAATTAGTTGGCAAATCTGAAAATGGTACATGTAATTAGTCGCCAAATTTGAAACTTGTATATGCAATAAGTCGCCAAATCTGGAAGTGGTATATAGAATTGTCACCAAATCTAATTATCGTTATTCCTGACGATCCTGAAAAAGACAATGGAACAAAATTATGAAATTGTATTGTCACAGTCCTTGACAAGTGGGCAAATTTTTGAATTAATCCGATCTTTTAAAGTGGGTAAAAATCGAGTTCTATGATTCCGTTACATACAAGTGAAACTTATAAAAGCGTGTTAAAAATATAAAATTAAAGTTATCACGGCCATAGTACATCCATACGAAGATATAATTTTATTTTTAGTGAGGATAAGGAGGAATAATATCGTATTACAAGTCTTGACTTCAAAATTACATTAATTTCATTAATTTTCCCAAGATTTTATACAGAATACTGATTTTTTAAGTCTTATACAAAATATTTCATAAATGAAAAAAAAATAACATTTTTTAGCTATTGAGAGTTTATTTATAGAAATGTATCTTTAGTCAAAGTCATTTCGTAACAACCATCACTCCTAATATGTACCATAGAGCAAGCATATGTATATAATACATACAGGGTGTTTGCCGAAGTCGACAGAGAAATTCAGAGGGATGAGAATAGGCAACACAGAGATGGCAAATCACCATAGAATATGAGGTCACAAACCCCTTTTAGTCGCTGAAAATTGGGTAAATAGTAGTTATCGAGCGGATGACAGACCGGACGAGAGGAGTGGGTAAAACAATGCGGGGATTTTAAGTGGCTTGGTAGGGTTGAAGAAACCTACACGTATGCAAATTTCACAGTTCTTCCGTAGTCTCCGTACGAAGTGCTGGCCATTGCGCACCAGAATGGATGGTTCAAGCACGATGGTGCACCAACACATTTTTCGATTGCGGTGCGTAACCACTTCCATGCTAAATATCCTAGGAAATGGATTGGAATAGGCAGACCGGTTGCTTGGCCTCCACTTTTCCTGGATCTCAATTCTTTTGATTTCGTCTTCTGGGGCCGCCTAAAATCGCTTGTATATGGGACTCCGTTGGCTGCAGAAAACGATCTCATGGCACAGGTCGTCGTTGCTTCAGCTGAGATAATCAACACATCGGATTGCTTTGAATGCGTCCGACAATCCATCCTCCGCCTGGGTATCGGCTGTGCTTTGTCCTACGTGGCTGTAACTTCTATAACTCCTGTGGCAATCTCTTTTCGTTGCATTTCTAATGTCAAGTAACGTCGAGCTTTACGTCTGTTAAATGTATGTCTTACCTCTAATTGCCTTTTTTCATTCTACTCGACACCACACCCTTCATGACTGTTTGTGCGAATTACTCCGACTAAACGTGGCTTACGACTGCATGCTCTATATTGATTTGTCATCTTAATGCCTCCTACTATAAACCCTCTGAAATTGTTGGTCAAATTTGGCAACACCCTGTATGCACATTAGCATGAATATCCATTGCTAGATTTCAGTAAGAATTCAAATAAAACCCGTAAAAAGACAGTCTACATATTGTTATGTAAGAAATACAACGAGAAAAACCAGAGGAAGGATTTAAGGTTTACTCACCCTGAATATTTGGAGTGATTCGTAATTAATATTTTGATGGAAGTACAAAGCAATAATAATTTTACTTCTTTTATATCGGTGCTTCCCAATCTTTTTATCACCACCAACCGATCAACGTTTGAAAATTTTACCGCGGTCCGCTAAGGGTGGGACGTTCAATGTTTACATTTTAGATTGTCTATATTTCATAATTTTAATTTAATTGTATTTAAATATGCCTTCAGAAGAGTATACAGTTACACCAAAAAATTAATATAAAATAATTTAACATGGAATATAAAGTGATTACCTTGGAAAGTCGTACAAACCCGAAAGAAATACACCACAGATAAAAAAAATGGAAATAATTTAAAGTTCCTTGGGCGTTCCCGTACCATTTGATCCACAGAAAGTAACCGGTCCACGGCCTGAGGGTTAGGGCCATTGGTTTATATTAAGAAAATGTTAATTTTGACATTTACTGATATTTATCTGAGTGATGTTTGCGATGTTTGGTAGGAATTTGAGATGCCCAAAATAATGTAACTAGCTAGTTTTTACCTAAAATTAGTGTGAAAGTTTCCTTTGAAACTCAAATGATGAGAACTCAAAGACAGCTGATATGATATTTCGGAATCTCAAATATTAAGGTTTAAATTCCTTCTAAAAATGTATTCACAGCGCATAACCACTGCACTAAAAATTTTTGTTGAATTAATTTCAAGTATGAAATTTTCTAGTATACTGAAAATATCCTAATGATAAGGGATTTTTTTCACTAAAATTCTCCTAAGATTTTTTTTTTGCCAATTTAATTCCTGGAGAGAAAGCACGATTCACTTGATTGTATTTGTGACTTTAAATCGTTATGAATAATATATAATGTCTTTCATGTCCATTTTTGATTAAATCATACAAAGCATGCTTAGATTACTTTCAGCTGTAACGTAACATGTTTTAAATAAGTATACAAAAATCTTTATGAACGTATAAGCATTAATTTTTATTTATTTTTAGTACTGCTTCTAATTTGAACTTCATAAAATTATGTAAACAAAGTATGAGAATATTTTATATAAATTCGTTGATTAAAATGGAATATTTACTTTTCTGAACTTTCTAAAACATCAATAGAATTTAATTAAAAATGCACATGAAAAAAAAGGTCTTTGTTACATTTTTTTCAATAATCTGAAATTTTAAAAACTTTACTTTAACATAAGAATTAGTTATCCTGTTTTAAAATTGTTTGAACAGAGCATCGAAATGAAGCAAAGTGATAAAATTCGCGAACAAAGGATAGAAAGGGAAACAGCATATTAAACTATAGTAAATTATTAATTAAAAAGATTAGAGACATGTTTATCCCTTTATCTACCGCCGGTACTTATAAGCACCACTCACTTTAAAGTTACATAGAATAAACATTCTTATGAATACTCTGACGATACTTAGCAGGAATATTCTTTTAAATCCACTCTTTCTCTATGACAGCACGGGTTCTATAATGAGTATTTTAGCGGGGAAGGCGAATATAGTTTTTTTAGCAGAAGTTGGGGTTTTCAGCTGACATTTTGATCGGATTGCGAAGATTGTCATTTTTGTTCCGAAAAAGTAGTTAATGTCAAAAGGTAAGTATCTTATTTTTTATGTTAAGGAATACCTTAGAAAACGATTTGACTACTTATTTTAAGAGAGCAATGTGCACAATTAATTTTACAGTTGAATAACTTTGTGGTACGTGTAAGTACCGACAGCCAATTGCGTTTTGGCGCAAGAACATAGTTTTTTTCCGTCCGTGTGGCTTATTGTTGATTTTTGCAGTGTTGTAGAGTCAAAACACTATAGTGCAATAGACTTATATATTTTTTAGTATTTCTTTTAACAAATTTCTTTTGCTTTTTTATAGTTTTATTTTAACGTTTTCAAAAAATTTTAAACTTTGAACCTGTGAGCTTTTTTTTTTTTTTTTGCCACTCAATTAAATGAAATAGCTATTCTTATTTCAAAAATTAACAACATTTTAATTTCTTTATGTGTACTGAGATTCTGTACAATAGGAAATTAGGAATAACAATAATAGGAAATTTTCAAAGTCCTATTATTATTATTGTTGTTGTTATTATTATTATTATTGTTGTTGTTGTAGTAGTTGTTGTTGTTTCCTTTTCTTAGAATGTTTGGAAAAAAGAAGCTCTGTCTTCAAGAGATTTTGGATGTATTACAGAACCTAATATCTAAAATCAATAATATACTAACAGATGATTTTTTCAGATGAAGAAGTCCCAGCAAATAATCTGCATGAATTTATGTTAGATTCTTAGGATGACAATAAAGAGACTGAACGCAAGGTGTAGTAGTTCATGTTAAGAAAATACAGCATTTCTTACTCCAGGATGCAGTACTTTAAAAAACATTCAATTGAAACCTCACTCAAAATGCACAACATGTAATGAATTTCTGTATATTAATGAACAAAAAATGTTTCTTATAATATCATCAAATTAAGTTTATGTCTAAAAAAGTAAATAAATTTTAAAAGTATAATAATCCTTATAAAAATAAATATTTTGTGCTGTAAAATATTAGTGTTCTCTAAATATTCAGCATTGCAAAAACTTATAACTGCGTTAAAAAAGTCATTCGGTCTTTTCGTATTATGAGAATATTTGAGACCTTTGTAGACTGACAGTACTTTAAAGTCCTAATTAAATTAAATAGCTCTAACGAATTAAATTTCCTAAAGTCGAGAATTTTATTTATGTATATCCCTTAATTTTCAAAGCAGTGATTCAAAAAAAGCATTACATGAAAAAATTTGCGCTAAATCATAATGCGGTTGATAAAGGATTAATGCCTACATTTATTTTTAAACATTTCTTATACTATTTGGAGGAATGATAACAAAAATTTTCACGATGTAATCATTTTTTAAATAGCTCACACAGCAATGTGTAGCACAATTTCTTAATACAAAATGTGATCAAAATTTTGGGAAACTATACATAAATTATAAAATTTTGTATGTACGAATATAAATTAAAGTCATAAGTCATTTGCTGGTTTAAAAACGAAAGACTTGCACATTTTCTACATACCCTAATATTCATAAACTCTACAATTATATTTAACAAAATAATTTATGAAACCCTTTTTTCTTCTCGGAAACTTTCTTTTTCACGATACATTCTCAAACTTGCACTTTGAAAGTTTCCGTTTTAAGAAATACTTTGTTAAAATATTTTTTTCGTACCTTACCTATCATAACCAGTCTCTATTCGGAGTTTCTTAAAGGCAGAATTTTTTCTCAAAAAAAGTACTTCAAAAAAAGGCACTAGAATTAATAAAAACACATTTTTTTTTCTTTTTGGTTACTTACTACATGAATGAAACTCGTCCAGACAGCGGCATGGTCTGAAAGATAGATTAAAAAATGTAGGGAAAAAAATTTCTCTTTCATTTATGCTTTTTAAAAAAGGGAAAATGAATACAATTGTAATAATCTCAAGTTGCATAGCATTCAAACTAGACGGGAAATTTGTATTCCTACAACAAAAAGTTAAATGTTTTATCTCTTGCAGTTTTATTAAACTACGTGTGTCCGTGTATCGTTTGCATAAAATTGCATTTTATATATCTCCTGAAAAAAATTTAACTTCTACATTCCAAAAATAAATATTTTAATTTCCGAATAATTTAATGGTAAAAGAGAGTTGATAATGAATTGTACTTTTTAGAGCATCTTGCTAGTTTTTAATAATAGACTTAATATCTTCATTTACACTATTTACTTTTCTCTTCAAAATTCTATTTCTGTCTTTTTTTTAATAAATTATTTTAACTCTACTTAAAGAAGGGATATATATGAGCCTATTACAATATCAATAATATATTGAGCAATTAAAGAAAGAGAGAGAGGAGGGATAAGCTGTGCGTAGATGTTGCAAAGTATAGAAGTCAAAATACATTGGAAGGAATTTAAAATATTGCATATGACACACAAAATCCACGAGAAGAAAACGCTTTTATATTAAACTGATCTATAATCACCAAATTCAAGACAGAAACAACTCTCCTGTTAAGACACACGATATCTTCATTCTGTCTTTCAATAAGCTCTAGTTTGATGAAAATGAAATTGTATATGACAATGATATAGAATTAATAGTATGAATGTAATAGGCCTTCTGCCTCGGAGCTGTCCCACAAGAATGAAATGTTAAATATCGCAGTATTGAGCCCTGACACCAACTATAGTTCGACTTTTTGCTGCAGATGTAGAATAATACAGATATTGAATGAATCGTGCAGTGAATATGTTTGTATTCCACCTCAGTAATATACCGTGCACAGACGGACCCCGAATTTCTTTAGACAGCATCTTCCACTGAAGCAAAAAATAACAAATAGCAAATACATCCAAGACAAATTTTTGTACAATATTGCGGGAAAAAATACACCTATTATTAACCATATTACATGTTATTACATGTAAAGTGGGTTATCAAAATAATGGAAAAACCTTAGAAGGATCCGTTATTAATATGGTGTTTAGGTTTATTTGGCATGTAATACGACTTATATTTGCTTAGGAATCGATTTATACAAGTGTGAAAAGTGTTTAGAAATTTTTATGTAGATACTGCGAAAGTTCCGGGAGAGATGATAGTGGAGGATAATGGTTCCATATTGAAAGCTATAAAATAGACCATAACGGTTTGATTATATTGAGGTCAGGTGACTGTGTGGCCAAGGCAGATGTTTAACTTTATCCCCGTGTACACCAAACCATTATTGAACAAGTCCTGTTGCCTGAATAGGTGCACTATCATCCTAAAAAATTGCATTGTTTGCCGAAAACAAAGATTGCTTAATAAGATGAACCTGGTGACCTAAAATGTCTCTATATTTCTCCCCAGTGATCTTTCCTTTCAGTGTTACGATTAGTCCAGCAGAAACCATGACACGACTGCCCTATCATGACAGATCCATCTCCATGCTTCACAATTGGAAGGAGACAATCACGATAATATGCTTTTGCGGGTGTCCTCCAAACGTATACCCGTCCTGTTGTAGGAAATGTGTGAAAGAGGATTTGTCAGGCCATATTACTTTCTTCCATTTAACCATCGACCAGGTTTTATGAGTGTGGCATTACTGTTGACGATGCTTGGCATTAACAGTTATGACAAGTGACTTGGGAATTGCTGTTCTACCGTAAATGTTCTGTTTATGACAATTTCTTTTATTTAGAAAAAAATCATTTATAATCAGAACTTGCAAATATACGTACCTGAAGAATACTCTTCTTTACAAAGCAACAACTTAAGAATAAATTTAAGTTATTTCACATGAGCAATCCCTAGAATTTTAGCAGCTATAGCCATTTCTTTAAATAATAATATTAATATTATAATATAATTTTTTGTTCATGCAAAATTTTTGTATCATTTCCTGTCTATCACGTTCGAAATCGAACCTGGGTAATCACTAAAGTTCACCTAAAAAAACGCATAGACATACATATAAGTAGTAATTAGTTTTGCTTTCCTACTTTCTGCACAGCACGATAAAGGGCTGAAGCTGAAGTAGATTTGTATATTTAAAATATTAATATGAGTTTACTTTTTATTCGATAAAATCAAACCAAAATAGATCCTTCACAATTTTTTTTTGTTGCTCCAGGGCTATTGGATGCCTAGCTACGCCACTGCATGTGTATAGGGAAAGTTGTATTTTTTTAAAAAATAATCTACTACATCGAAGAACAGCAATTAAAGCAATGTCATTAAAATATCTTGTTTTAATACATAAAAAATTGTTTATTTATTTCATTAATAAAAATTTTACAAATCATTTTATCCAGCTTATTTTAGATTCTCACATTACTGACTAAATTACTGTTCCGGATGTTTATAATTACGAGACACTGCAATTATTAGCTTTAATTCATATAGGCAAAGAAAATGTAAGAGTCAAAATTTATAAACGGAATTGTGATAGTATATACATTTCAAAAATAATTTTCATAAATTAAGAAATAATCATCATAAAAAAAAATGAATTTTTTTATTGAAATTAAAGATTTTTAAAACCTATAGATATATGATAACGTAATTAACAATTCAAAGATGACCCATCAATGCCTAACAATCTCATTGAATGCTAAAATCAATAATCGATGCATCCATCTCTCCGCGGTCAATGATGTATGCTCGTACACAAATTCGGCGTAAGAAGTGATAAGGATACCTAATTCATCTAGCGATTCCTTCTAACAAACATTCACCAGTCGTTGATTCAGGTCTGTGACATTTTGGAGTATTTGATTCTATGTCTTACTATGCTTAACCCCTTAACTTCCAATTAAGTATTACGCTATTCGATTACGTACCACAGTTTTTCACATAAGCGCGTGCATGCGGTATACACAGTATGTCAAATAAGTTTAAATACTGGGCCTGAAAAATAAATGGAAACAAGAAATTAATTCCAGTTTGGGTTTTTACTTAAATAGGACCCTCGGTTTCAATGCACTTGTTACAACGATTTATTAATGAATCAAACGTCTGTTGTAAATCACTTTGCGGAATGACCTGAAAAGCATGCGTCGAAGCTACTTGTATGGCTGAAATATTCTCAAAATAACACTTCTTGAACAAATCAGGTGAATACTGTGGATGGTTCACCATACAGACATTTTTTTTGCCAAAAATCGATGGAGGTGGAGGACGTGTCACTAGGTGCTTTCACGTGCAACAAACACCAACTGCTTTTAGTCCGACACTCTGGACGAATGTAATGAATTTTGGCCATCAAAAGCTTTAAAACAGTTTACTGGGCTGTAACTGTTTGTTAGTGGAAAAAATTATTTGTGGATAACACCGTTACTATCTAAGAATATACCGAGCATTGTTTTGATTGTGGATGGAACCTTTCCTTGTGTGATTTTTTGCTTTGTGGTGAATTTTGTGATTTCCATTCCGCACCTTGTCACTTTATTTCATAATCATATTGAAAACACCCGACTTATCACCTTTTACAATGGACTTCAAGAAGTTTGGATCGTATTTAGCGGCTGAAATGATATATGTGCAATGTGCACTTCCCATTGCTTTTTGTTCAGGGATTAAAGTATGTGGAAAAAATTTAAATCACACTTTCCTTTTGCCCAAATCTTCATGCAGGAGGATTCAAATCGTTTATTTGTTGGTGCTTTAAGAGTCTCCGATCTATCTCAGCAACGCACAGCGATCATTTGTCACGAAACTTCGCCCACCGTAAATGCAACACCCTGAAGGAAGCACGCAAATAACGTGAAATTTACAACACGCATTAGTGGAGGTGAGATATGCAAATGAATAGAATTTCAGCGCAGACACACATCACGCACGCCTGTAGCGCCACCTCAAAGCGCTATTTAAGCCTGGAGATTTCGAAGATTTCAAGTTCGGTAACTCTGTTTTTCTTGTGGTTTTTCAAAAAACGATCAGTTATGTCTCGTAAAAGACAGCAATCAGCTTTTGATCAAGTATCCGAGTTCGAAAGAGGAAGGATAGTGAACTACCGAGATTGTGGATTATCTTTCAGGGAAATCTGTAGTCGTTTTGGACGAAACCAAACAACTGTAATGCGGATATGTGACCGTTGGATGCAGAAGGGTACGACGGACCGACGTGGTCGATCGCATCCACCTCAGTGCACCACTTCACGTGCGGACAAGCAAATTGTGCGCATGGCAGGGACGGATCGCTCAGTCACATCACGAACCATAGCACAGCACATTGAGTCTGTAACGCATCATTCAGTGTCTGCGCGTACCATTTGATGCCGTTTACAGCAGAGTGGTCTGTCCGCAAGGCGTCCATTGCTCGGTCTACCTTTGACGCAGAACCACAGACGTCTCCGCCGCCAATGGTGCGATGAAAGAAGGATGTGGGCGGCAGAATGGAATGAAGTTGTCTTTAATGACGAGTCACGCACCTGTCTGCAACACCACGATGGTCGGATTCGAGTCTGGAGACACCATGGAGAGAAGATGCTGAACAGCTGCGTTATGCACCACCACACTGGTCCTGTACCGAGTATTATGGTATGGGGTGGTATTGGATATCACTCTCGCACTCCTCTAGTACGCATTGCCGGTACTTTAAACAGCCAGTGCTACATCTCCGAGGTGTTGGAGCCAGTAGTCCTTCCTTACCTTCAGGGCTTGGCCACAGCCATATTTCAACAGGATAATGCGAGACCAAACGTGGCACGCATTGTCCAAATGTTCTTCGTCAATCACCAGATTGAGTTGCTTCCCTGGCCGGCTCGCTCTCCGGATCTTTCACCGAGAAAAAATATGTGGTCCATGGTTGCTCAACTATTGACATAGATTATACCCCCAGCGGCCACACCAGATCAACTTTGGCAACGTGTGGAAGCTGCTTGGTCTGCTGTGCCCCAAGAACTCATCCTAAGTCTCTTTGAATCAATGCCGAGGCGTGTGGCAGCGGTGATCTCCAACAATGGCGGCTACTCTGGCTACTGATTCTGGCAGGAACCACACTTCACGGAAGTCTATAAGTTTAATCATTTGATACTTGGTTAACATGTTATCTACAAAATAAATTTTGTTGTGCTATCTCTTTTTTTTCTTGGTGTTGCATTTATGGTGGCCAGCAGTGTATATATATACAAGCAAATCTCTCCTTTGCAAACACTATGAATGTCTCTTTATTGCATTTCAAAGCATTTTGAATAATTTTACTGATAACAACGCAAAGAAAAGATCTTACTTCGGAAAGACGTATGTATACATCTGAGGCAGCTACCATGCAAGCTCAGTGAGACGTATATATAAGACGGAAGCACTTAAGGCAGTCCTTCTCAAACTTGCGACCAAATATTCAATCCTAATTTTCCTCGCGCAAATCTCCGTGCAATAACAATGTTTTGAATTCAATAATACTATACTTTTAAGCTTAAGCCACAATTCTACTTTAAACTCTTAAGTACCACCAGCGTATATAAATGTCTCGCTGAGCCAAATTCTTAATAGCCCCGGACGTATATATGCATCTGTGCATTTGTCATCCATAAAATTTTCCGAAGATTTTGGAATGTATTACAAGGAACTTGAGAGTGCTTGCGAAGGGTTTATTTATTTCAGAAGATTTGCTTATTTATTCCTTTTCTACCTTCCCATACATCACATACGCACGCCTACGCCGAAAACGATGGCATATGGGAGCGAATCAGGTAACTTTGAATTGACAGTTAAGGTATTAATTATAAAGCGTACGAATTATCAAAATGAGTGTTATTTTTTTTTATTTTGTATACAAGCCCATGTAGTTACTGTTAGTTATTAAACTTGTTCTTAACATTGTTAAATTAATTATAAAATACAACGTACATTACTGATACATTTATAAATGTATTATGTCAGTTTAAATGCGTATTTATTTTTTTATTATGTTTGAATGTATTTTGTTTGCTTACATGCAGTAAACTATTATTTTTTTTAAATAATATTTTGTTTTCGACTTTTCAATATGCTTACGCCCCCTTTGTAGAGTTATAGCGCTTCCTCAGGCGGGCAAGCCCCACAGTTTGAGAGACACTGACTTAATGGATTAACACATATTCGATTTGAGAAAGATAGGATGGCCAAGGTAAAGGCGATCGACTGTAACAAAAGATCATACCATTACACTATTTGTAATAACCGTATGCATTTGAAAAACGCAAGCTGGATGGAGCTGCTAACCCCTGTCTCTCTACACACGGATCCAAGGATCATCTGCTCGAAGCTAAACATGACGAAATCTAGAAAATGAGCATCCGACGATGTTAGCCATAATTAATATCACTCTAAACGACTTTGTTAATGAATTGCTTCCATGCTGTTGATACGATTTTGTGGCTAATAAGGTGCAGAGCTGTCAGCAATTAAATATTTCATGTGTTGTGGTCAGTGTGCACCCAAAAATATCGCGCTTCTGGATCATCAATTAACAAATGTCTGAAAAATGTATTACATAAAAGATTACTTATTATCTCCAGGCCTTATATTGACATATAAAAGTATACAATGTTACCAGGAAGTGATATATTTCACCGATTTCAACATTAAATGTACAATTGCTGCCTAATGCTAAGACCTACTGATTGAAATTTTTTTCATTTCAATATTCTGAGCAGGTTTTTTCACATATTAAGATCAATGCAAACTACTTTTTGTGCTTCTTGTTCATTCAAGTGTTGATTAGCTCTTATATCTAAAACTTGGGAATGTGATGTATTTTTCTATACACTGCAATGGCCAACTCATTTTATATTTCCCCGCTAACGCTTAGTCATGTAATATAAATATTAGACAATTTTTAATTGAAATTATATTTTAAATTTATTTTATAGCAGAGACTCTTTATTAAAATCACCTTTATATATTTCTCTCTCTCTCTCTCTCTCTCTCTCTCTCTAATCTAGAAATGTATATATGTATCTCAATAAAGATTTAATTTTAAAACAACAGTCCAATACTGAAAAAAAAAATTTTATTTTAAACTTATTTCATGCTGAAGATGCTATTTAAATGACCTTCATAACTCTACAACAGTTCTGGAAATATTTAATTTATAAAAAAGGCAGTTCATTCAAGTTGTAAAATTTACTCGCGTTTGTTCTTATTGCAATTTCTTTTAACCATGTAAAATATTAGTCCACACTCGATTGAAATTTTATGTTAATACTGAACTTTTCTTTTAGAATAAAACGAATGGATTTTCACTACTTGGAACTTATACCTATAAATGCAAATGCAGCATAATTTTTTAAGCTTTTTAACTTTTCTGGAACATTACACATACTTTATGATACATGCATATCTTTAAACTGAAAATATTTGACGCACACTTTTAAACCTTTACTTTTAGAACAAATTTAATAGACTGTGTAATTTTTCATACAGTGAAAAGTATTTAAATGGAAGTTTTTTTCGCATTTTATGCTCAGCAAATTGATGGTTGTTGTTTGTATATTGCATCCATCGTTGCGTTAAATTTTAAAAATAGGGGTAAAAATTTATTTTTAGTCTCTTGTTTCTGTGGGTTAAATTCTTCTAATAAACCACTCTATTTTGTAGACTTCTTATTAGCATAATTTTCGATACGTCTGCACCTTTATATTCATAACAAGTCTCCACAGAATTTAAACTTTCAGTGCTTGTTGATCATTTATGCTAATTTAGAAAGCATTAAACGTTGCATAACAGGTTAGAGAATTTATGACAGTGTATTAAAAAATTTCTGTTATCAAAACTTTCAGGTACTTAAATTGTATTCTTTCCTAATAAATAATGAAACATTTTTTACAAATTAAGAAATATCAAATATTTTATCTCATAGAGATGGCAAGGAGAACATTTCACAAAATGAAATCGGATCCAATTCCATGCATAGTTTGGATCAGAATATTATAGATACTTGGATCACACATATACCTATCAAGCAGAATTTTATAACTAAATATTTATTAGTGGTTTATGTAACTTGAATTGCGGTAATATGTAGTATGAGTAAAAATAATTTTTGTGCTAATTATATGAATATTCATCTCGTTTCCTGGAATATAAAAGAGATGATGCAGGTAGGGAGATGAAAGTAGCTACATTTGATGCTTATATTTTTATCTAAAAACATAAATAAATATTAAAGCCAAATAAAGATTTAAATAAAAGGAAGCTATAAAATAATTCTTATTTTTTTTCACAATTTTATACTTATAAAATAATCAGGTATACAAAATTTATTTCAACGAGAACTTTATTCGAAAAATGAGTGGAAATTATATGCGTTTACATGTTTATCAAATACATGCAATGTCAATATTAAACGCATGATGATGAAAATAAAATGCTTCAGTTGTCATAACTTTTAATCCTTAGTTCATTTTAAACTAAATTAAATAATTATCTGAATGATTAACAGTATTTGCATGTAGAAATTGTTGATTCCTTATAATTGTAAAAACAATAATTCAAATTTTTAAAAAATACAGAATCGAAAAGTTTCAGAACAAAAATGATATAAATTTTTTCTCTTTAGTAGTATACTATTAGCATTGGAAATAGAATTTATTGAGAGCTATATTGTAGATTTACATATAATTATTTAGTCAAATTTTGTTCAAATAAAATTGTGAAAATACATTTTTAATCCTTCTTATGAGATTAATTTTTTTAGAATCTACTTAAGTGTTTGCATTATTTCTTGTTATTAAATTTATTTCCTTCATGTAGTATGAGCTTATTTTTCATTAAATATACTCCAATAAATTAGTAATTATGTTTATAAATATAAACAAAAGTATATTTAAAGATTAGTGAAAATTACTAATTCAAACATACTTTCATACATAGATCTCTCTCCTAAACACTGCAGAAATATTGATCCATTCTAACTAAACTAACATTAATACCTAAATAAATTTAGCAGTAAGCAAAATAAGGTACAAAAATTAATTGTAGCTTTTCCCGTGTGTGTGTGTGTGTGTGTGTGTGTGTGTGTGTGTGTGTGTGTGTGTGTGTGTGTGTGTGTGTGTGTGTGTGTGTGTGTGTGTGTGATTTTAGTTTATGTTTTCAATTGGAGAGTAAAGCGTGAAACGAACTTACGAAGGCCGCAAAAATTAATGAACTGGGATTAAAATTATTATGTTTACAATATCTTTTATGAGAAATAATGATCTGTGTTAATTT
>BMAO01020299.1:0-19357 GCA_019973975.1 Trichonephila clavata
TGATATTCCTTACTTTCCCTATAGCTCAGAGTAATGACAAATACAAGTGAAGGTTGGAAAGCCGCAAAACTTTGTTTAAACCTGCAATCCTGGTTCCTAAGGCGAGGAGTTTGCTATAGTACTACTGTGGCTAATACTTTTTACTATCTTAACTTGTTATCTTAGGTTTATAACTATTTTATATATATATATATATAATTTTATTATTTTTAATTTCTAATACATCCTTTTCAAAATCTTATGTCTGGTTTATCATGTAATTTCGATTTTTTTCAATTTTGATGATTATTAATTATTCATCTTTCTTTAGTAGAGAATTTTGAATATATATATATACAAAGAAAGAATTGCATATATGGGATACAAAAAAATTGTTTATTAGCCACCACAAAGTAGGTGGAACCTCCAAGAGCAGCAGCTATCGCGACCATTCTCCGAAGCATACTTCCCACCATTCGGCGATTGGTCCAATTTTCTTCCACTTGTTTTAGAAAAAATGGTCAGTTATCTCACCTTTCTGCCATCCCTTCTGTTGGCATTCCAACACATCTCCTTCGTTCTTCATAGTGTGAACTTTTGACCATCCAATTCAATCGCTGAAGCCCCATTGCCTACATACCATGCCATACCTAACTTCACAACCTGCCAACTGACGTTACCGTCCTAGAAGCAACAACAGTCTACCCCATAAAATTTCTGTACTCTGAAAGCATATGTAATATAAAATGGTTCTGTAAGTTTCAGCTATGAGATCTTCTGTAATTGTAATCAAAGGTCCCACTTCTAAGACAAACACATCCTCAACACAGGGCCATCTCCTCAGCTTTTAGTACAGTAGGTTCCGTCAACGGACGTCCTCTAGGGAATTAGTTCCTAGCACACAGTCCAAAATGAGTGAATCTAGATTCGCCGCTTCTGAGAAAACTGTTTCCGCTGTTTCATAGTCCATTATCATTGGGTCTTTACAACAAATTAGCCGAGCCACACACACGTTTTTGGACTTTTGTTATCAAAGGTGTGTGGAAGGCTACAAGACCGTGATAGCTTAATAGATTCAACACTTCTTTACAGGTGACAAGGATACTCAAACAGCAATTCTGGATGATTGTCGAAATTCCTAGTGGAATTAGGTTATCTGTAGGTCTACCTGTGTTTTTCCGGATAGCTCTGGATTGCATAATATAGCACGTCCTAAAATTAAAATTGTGCCTCAAAATAATCACACAATGATAGCTCGGAATCAAAAAGTGTTAATAGTCTCATTCTGTGATGTAACTGGGATGAAACCATGCTTCAACTTCTCTCCAAATAAACTGGCGTTGAGAATCGCTTATGGCACGGAAACGATCTCATGCGTAAAGAGGATACGACTATATTGATGAGATGTTCAGTTTTTGTACTCCTCACACCACTCTAAATGATTCCACCGATGGTCAACTTCAAAGGGATTGAGCGTTCAGGACAAAGAGCGAATAGACCACCTTTGTAAAGGCGTCTGGTCACAGTAAACCACGAAACTTGTGACCCTTTTGCTATACACAGTGGCTGGGCGATGGAATTTGTTGATGGTATCGGGCTCTTACAACCTGCAGGACGATATATCACATGAGTTGTTTTCCTTGGGTGGCTACCACCAATCTTTCTAACAAATGTACCTGTGGTTTGGAAGACTTTCCAAGTGAGCGAAATGACATTTTTGTTGATTTCGAACTCTTCAGCTATGTTGGTCAAACTACGCACCTCTTTTAGCTTCCTAAAAAATTTTCCACGAGTAAAGTCGTCTAAGGCAGCTATTCTTAAACTGTGGTCCGTGGACCACTGGGGATCCACAGCGCTTCTCTAGGGTCCACGGAATTTTTTATGTAACGTTGATATTTCCCTCTTTTAGAGACTCTGAAAGGCCTCATGGAAAAGACCAGTATGGAAAATCCTCTGGTGATGGAAAAATCCTCCGGACCAGTTGTTCTCAAACTTTCGATAGCCACGGCCTCCCTTTATGTATCAGGGTGACATCGCGGATGCACCAAGGTTTTAAATATCCCTCCCCAACATAATATTCTTGATCAAAATACAAGTTCTAGTAGAGTTATTTTCATTGGGGACTATTTAGTAATCTAGTCTAGTAAGGCACATCTTTGCCTTACTAGACTAGATTACTAAATAAACTACAATATTTCATGAAATAACTCACTTGCACTTGCAGCGAAAGTCTTTAATTGAGCCTCCATTCATCCTTTTTTTTTTGCACCTACCGCACTCGTTTTGCATGCTCTCATTTTGCCTTTGACCTTTCATTCCTGACATGTGCATACGCACTTCTTTCTACTGAAATGCGTGTTCATTGTACTGATAGCAATAATCTTTTTTCTGCAATTCCATGGCTATCTGCTTAAAATTTACATTGTTACTCAATTACTTAAGTTTTGCACTCCAGTGTAATGTAAAATTCCTCCAGCAACCTAATAGATAATTCGCTAATGTATTGAATCATTCTGAATTCAATATAACAGAGTAAAACCATTCATTTTAAATACACTTTGAATATCATTCTGAATTTAATAGTTGATTTCTTACGCTATTAATTTTTAATAAAGATTGCACACATATATTAATTCTTGTTCTGTTAACTCCTTAATAATTCATTTACACCATAGGTTCCCAACGTTTTTTTTTAACTGGCGCCCCCTTTTCTAATAAATATTTCGATATCGCCCCCTTTTCAAGTGAATATTTCAACACCACCCCCTTTTCTAGTGAATATTTCTATATCGCCCCCTCCCACTCTAGAGAAATAATATTTTACTTAATACATGGGGAAAACTAGAATTAAGTTTTAAAAAATATCCTATTATTAAAATAATATTTTTTTTATTTCATTTTTTTCCCTTAAGTCCCATTTTTTTACTTGCGAATCTGAAATATCTATTGCTACAAATGTATTTAAATGTGCAATATATTGTATATTTTAGTCATAGGTAGGATTGTGTTGGAATTGAAACGCTATTGAATTTCTTCTTCATTTAAAAGAGTGAAGTAAAAGATTTTTAGATTACCTGTTATAAAGAAAGGCGAATTCTGATGATTCGAAGTAATTCATAATAAACTAATGTTTTCAAAATAAATATAAATTGACAGTTTCAGCCTTTAAAGAATCACGCTAATTCCTGGTTAACATATTTAATTATGTTTCTTGGATAATATACGTAATGAAATGAAGTGGACGAAACATGTTTCCTACTACTCACAAACAAAGACAACACGTGCACTATAGAAATTAAACTGCACTATATCATTCAATTTAATGTACGTCTAGATGTAATCTAATATTTGAAGTTTTCCATCCACTTCCCGTACTACCTAAATATGTGAATTTTCGTACATGTGATATAGGAATGATTTAAATACATACAATCAACATAAGGTAAACAGAAAAGTTTACTTTTGTCAGTACATAATCAGCGGGTTTTTTTTAGTCTTTTTTGGTTAATCTGCCCAAGCCCCTCCGTGGCATCTCAACGAACCCCTGAAAGCCTCAAACACCCACAAGGGGGCGTTATCGCCCACGTTGAGAACTTATGATTTACACCATTGATTTTAAATACACAAACTTAATACTCTCCTTGGAGGCTATCAAACATTTTTACAGTTAATCTCTCAATTAATCGATGTGTGCCCTTCCAGTTCTATTAAGAACATTATTTCATTTAAATTAACCATGGTTGTAAATGCATACTTTAATAATTAAAATGCATGTATTTACTTATCAATGTAAAATCTCTTTGAGCCAAATATTCTTAAATTGAATTTCTGAATCATGAAAATTAAATAGAATGTTTAACTGTTTATTCTTAAGCAAATATTAGTTCATAATGTGTATACATTGTCTAAAATGAATTTAATAACATTTAATCATTAGGAGGATATCAATACAAATTCAATTTTAATTTAATTTAGGAACGTTAGAGCTAGAGTTTAGTTAAATACAAATTTGGCTATAACTTATTTATTAATTTGTTAAAATATGCATACAAACAATATTATTGAATAAGAAAATGAAATTGAACCTAGCTTTTCTATGACAAAACTAGGTTCTAAGAGTTTTAGTAATTATGTGACATAGAAATAAATAATACTTCGCTTTGGAAAAAATTATATATTTTCACGCTTTATTTAATTTAGTATCTCTTAAATGGTTTATTTAAACAGGAAATTGAAAAGCGAAATGAATAATTAGAAAATAAACAAGCTCGTAACGAAACGGAATATTTGACTTATCTGAGTGAGTGAATATTAACGTCCCACTGTTCAGCTACACGAGGGCTTTTTGGCGACGGTCCGCGTAATTTTGAACCATGGTCAAGTGATGCGGACGACACTTGAGCTGGCACACCCCTCTTCTAACTACCACACCATACCAACGGGAGAACGTTTGAGCTGTCGACAGATTTAACGTGTAACGATCCCCTACACGGCGGGTCTTCAGTGGTATTCAGCTCGAACTCATGACACGCTTGCCATGATCCGATACCTTGACCACTTGGCTACCACGGCCACTGACTTTTCTGAGAAATATATAAATTTTCCAAAAAGCACAATTTTCCTTTTTGAAAATTTCAGAGGGCCGACATTTTACTGTTTCGAAAATAAGACTTACAGAACTTCAATAAAGTTACGAAAGAACTTAAACATTTCTATTTATAAAAAATAACAGCTAATATGTTTTAATCCTTACTAAGTGCATTCAAAAAATGCCACTTTTATTCACAGGAATTTCCATTATTTTAATAACCATCTGTAGTTTGGGTAATTTTATTTTGTGGCTTGTAATAAAGGAAAATCTCTGCAATTGTGAGCTTTTCTATACACATTGCTTCAAATCATTTGAGAAATTTAAAAAAAAAACTTGTTCATTCGCATGTTTATTTGTTAATGTTTTATCATACGTGTGTGTGTGCGTGCGTGTGTTCAGGTGAGAATATGTATATACACAAAAACTATTCTTCAAAATTCCACATCATAAAGCTGAAATCTCTTGGATGATGCATACAATTCTACATAAATGTTTTTCAGTTCAATTAAGTTTGAAATTCAAACTTTTCCAATAAAATATTTCAGCCTATTTTTATAATGTTTAGTTTAAAAAAAACTACCTATTTATACACATAGTTCCTCAAAATATGACAGTAAATGGAAATATATATATATATATATATATATATATATATATATGTATATACTACAATACTACCTTGCACAATTGCTGTTTTAACAATTTGAAGAAATCATTTTACATGGCATTTTATTCCAAATAGCGAATTTTTCATTTATTACAAATGGGATTTTTCAGAAAACTTAGAATAACAAAATGCTTAACTACAAAGAATTTTTCATTATATACAATAATTATTTTTTAAGCAAATGCCATGTGTTTAGTATAATTTTACCTAAGACTAATTAAATTATTTTTGATGGAAATATTCCTATTTATTATTTTACTTACACCACTTTTTTCATTCTGTATAATATGCATAAAAAGTAATTTAAAGAAAATCTTATTCACCCAAAAATGCTTTTCGCTTCAATTTTAAATAGATACGTTGAAAATGAATGAATGATTGAAAATTATTTGAGAATTCACTCTTGAAATCAAAAATAAAGAATAGTAAAATAAATTATTAGGAAAATAGAACTTCAGTAAAAAATCATAATTATTTAAAGAATATATAGCTTCGTCAAATGCAAGCTTTTAATTTCTTCTATGGTATCTTGATTAAAATATCAATTAGATTTAATGAAAAAGGATAAAAACACTAACAAATAATTTTTCCCCAAAAAATGGCATTACCTACTGTAAACGTACTATTGATAATGAAAGAAAATACAGGGGATTTCGCATTGTTGTCGAACACAAAGCCTTTATTTGTTTATAGAATCGTTCTTTAATTTCAGTTTTTTTTCCTGCAATTGTCTCTTACTAGGCTAAAATAATTTTTTCTCTAGTTACGAATTATTTTTGATTCCTATATTTTGGATCGTTTTTTATTAATATTACAATAAACTATAATAACACAAATGATCTCGTTCAGATTAATGTATTATGATATTCAAAAAGAAATGGTCATGTCTGTCTCTGTTTTGTTAAAATAAAAAATTAATTTTTACAAAACTCACAATATAAATCACCATTATTACTATTACATCTATTGCCATTTATTTTTATAGCCAAAACATGATACACACGTTGATAACATTTTCATTACTTTACCATTTAATGTCATGTTAAATTCAGATTTAGAATATAACTACACAAACAGCAATAAATAAGTAAAGAAAAAAGAACCGTAAAGAAGTTCTTGAAAAAAGGAGAAATTGTATACAGTAGAACGTTGTTTATCTGAAATTTTATTATCCGGAGTGTCAAATATACGGACTAAAGTCCGGATACGGTTTCGAACAGTGCAATGCTCAACAGTTGTTTCGCGAGAGGCTAAAAGTGACGAGAAAACTCAAGGTGAGGGATATTTCAGGAATTTCAGTTGTGTGATTTGGTGAACATCTGTGTAGAATATTAAGTTAGTTTGTTTCCAAGTAAAAGGGTGTATACATGCTCTTTTGTTGAGTTTTGCCGATGTACAAACCTGGATGGCATGCGATGCAGAAGACTGTGGATTTCAAATGCTAAAGGATGACGAGATTGTGACTTCCGTGCAAGAAGAATCTGACCCTTTCGATGATGAAATGAATAAAGACAAGGAAAACGACAGCGAAAGTAAAAAATGCTGACGCGTTTCTGCGTTAGAGACAGCTATGGAGCGGTACGAACAACAATCAGAGTACTGTTCTACTCAACTACTGCTGCTCAAGGAATCAGAGACCTTGTGGCGAAAAAACGAAGGCGTACAATGGTACAGCGAAAAATAAGTGATTATTTTCCACAATAAAGGTAAAATTCAAACATTTTGCACCTATTTTGCCTTTTCTTCAAGCACGTTTTCCGGTTTCATATACTGCACGGATCGCATTTGGTTTTCGGTTATCCGAACAATCGTGTATCCGAACGGTGTCCCGTCCCAATTGATTCGGAAGAACGACGTTCTACTGTATAACTTTTAAAACTTCAATAGTACTAAGAATCCAAAAATAAATTTATGGTACATTTAATACCAGTAATCGTTACTTCTTTCACATACAGTGAAAACCATTCAAAACGAAATTGAGGGTACTGAAATATTTTTTCGTGTTATAGGATACTCCGAAAATATCATATATTCAACAAGATTAAGAGTTTATTAGAGTAAATTTCATTTACATAGATATTCATATATGAATGCATTTAAAAGCAATCAAGAAACAAAACATTCACAAGAACTTAATCAAATTTAATACAAAAATTAAATTTAAATCAAATTTAATACAAGTTTTTTTGAAAAACATTTATTGAGTTTTGGAAAATAATCTGATATTTTTGTTTGCATTGTCTTCTTTAGCATCAAATTCTCAATAAATTGTTCGATGTCGTCCGTTTTTTTATTTATTTATTCCACCTTGGGGAGATATATATAAATAACTGCTGATACATTTTTGAAGCTCTTCAGTTAAGATGACTTGGGAACAGGAGCAGTATTATTCATTTCATTTTCATCATCGGAATCTGCATCAATGATAGTTGATGCAGATTCCGACGTTCAGATTGTTTTTTTGCATGAGCTTTCATTTTATACCAGCTCTTTTTTTTTTAGTTTTTATTTCGCAACCCACCCAAATCTTGCCTGCGTGGCTGGTGTTTTCCGTATTTTGTTCATTCCAGAATAGAAATCTTTTTGTGTTGAGGGCTGTTCGTATCGAAAAAAATTATGAAAATAATTAGTAGTTGGTCTGGACAGTTGTATTATTTCATGTTAACCGTTATTTCGTCTTACGCGCTTTCGTATTAAACGTATTTCATTGCGTAAGCAACATATACAAATAAACAAGTCAAGCTTTGAAAAAAACAATATTGCACATGGAAAATCTCTTTTGCATGCAAATGATTTTTTTTTAAGATTACCTCATTCCCAAAAGGGCTACACAAGTTTTACTTTTCTTTTTTCTTTGTTAAGGCACAACACACAAAAACAGTTTTCTTTACAATTACTCCATGTAAATAAGAGATAAAAAGCAATTGTCTTTAACCTTTAGATCTTAATGGATTACTGAATACGTAATTTTATATTTGGCGACCATTAAGGGGAGTCAGTAGGGTAAACACCTTCGGGAAATCGATTTTGAGTTTTTGATATTTCTAAAATCCCCAAATCAGGACCTTTCCAATGATATAACATACTTGCCATTTTACTAATTAAAAGTATGTTAAAATTATTTTTAAAAAATAATCAGCTGATGAGCCACGCCCCCTTTGACAGATACAAATGTAAACATTGATCTTTTAAATCTGGGAAGCTTTTCCAAAGCCACTCTCTGTTTTATTTATTCATACGCAGTTAACTGTAGATTCACTGCAAGCGTAACTGTTAGTGTTGTTTACCTATTTTATAGAAAATACACGTTTTTCTTCTCAGCTCTTTGAATATTTCGATATTTAAAATTTCTGAATATCAAAAATTTCAAAATTTTAATAAATTAATATGCCCAGATCTACAAAAGTCTTCAAAAAACGCAAAGGTACGTTTTATAAAGGTAAGAATACTTTCAATCATACTAACATTACTTCAAATACTAAGAACAGTAATGTCAATCCTCAAGCTGGACATGCACATGACTCAAAGGAGACATGTGCAAAAGAAAAGAAAATTCCCAATTTAAATGAAAGTTTTTCTTCCTATGACAAAAGTGTAGGTATTATTAATGCCATTATGAATTTGAATATTCTGGCATTTGTTTTCAAGAATGAAGTTCACTGTAAAATGTGTAACAGTGGCTTAGACATGCAAGTTTTAAAAGGTAAGTCTGGACTGGCTATTACATTTGTCCCGAAATGTTGCGCTTGTCCATATGGTGTAGAATTCACTTCTTCAAATTTTCATGAAAGTAACGCAAATTGCTACAATAAATACCGGGTTTGTATATGCTATGCGTTCCATTGGAAAAGGTGCAGAAGCTGGGAGAATGTTTTGCGGCATAATGAATCTTCCTCAACCACCTACAAGGTTTTCTCCTTACGGTAAGCGAATCTTAAATGCTGCAAAACTTGTTTACGAGGACTCCATTCAAAATGCTGCGAAGGAAGCTATTTGTGAAAATGAAGGTAATATAATAATATTGCAGTCGCTGTAGATGGGACATGGCAAAAACGCGGTTACTCATCATTGAATGGTGTAGTTACTGTGACCAGCATGGATACAGGTAAGGTGATAGATGTTGATATTCTTTCAAAATATTGCATATGTAAAAACTTACCTTCTCACCAAAAGGATTGTAAAAGGAATTACGTTGGATCTAGTGGAGCCATGGAAATTCAAGGTGTGTCTAAAATTTTTCAACGGTCATTATCTTTGCATAATGCCCGATATATTACTTAGGGGATGGAGATTGCAAAGCATTTGACGCTGTTAGAAAGAAAAACATCTAAGGAGATGAATACCCAATTGAAAAATTGGAGTGCATTGGACATGTCATGAAGCGCATGGGAACAAGATTACGCCGATTAAAATCTCAATTGAAAGGGCAAATCTTGTCAGACGGTAAGTGTTTAAGTGGAAAAAATCGTTTGACTGTGCATGAAATAGATAACTTACAGTTTTACTATGGATCAGCTATTCAGAGAAATTACACCAGTGTTCAGAACATGCGGCAAGATATCTGGGCCATTTTTCTGCATAAGCTGTCAACAGATGAATATCCTCAACATGGTTTTTGTCCTGATGGTGAAGATTCATGGTGTGGATATAAAAAGGCTGAAGCATCAGGTAAGTCTTACAAGCATAAAAATAGTCCTCCGGTCGCTGTTGTAGAAGCAATGCGTCCTATATTTAGAGATCTTTCCCATCCTGATCTGTTAAGAAAATGTTTGCATGGAAAAACACAAAACCCGAATGAAAGTTTTCATAATGTCATATGGTGTCACGTGTTCCTAAAACAACATTTGTACAGATTGAAACACTTTCACTTGGTGTTTATGATGCTGTTTGTTCTTTTAATGATGGTAATGTATCCAAATTAAAAATGCTGCAGAAAATGGGTGTCGAGCCTGGAGAATATTCGGTAAGTGCCATGAAAATTCTTGATAGAGAAAGGTTAATGAAAGCAGTGTATGCTTTTTCTGGAAGAGCGAAGAAAATTAGAAAAGATAAAAGAAAAAAAGAAGAGGATAATATTAAGAAAAATAAGGTAAAAACCGGCTACAGTGCAGGATCTTTTTGATGAGGTAAAATTTTATATAAAAGCTACTGTTTTCTAAAAATTTTCTTTTCTAAACTGTGTTTTTCCTATAAATTACTGTATGCATGAACTGGAAATTTGTATTTTATATTTCATATATATTCTTGTGTATACTGAAGTGAAATTCTTGAAATATTCCTCAGACATTTAGCTGAAAAGCATATGTCGTAACACAGAAAAGGAAAATTTTTATTAAATTCCTTATTTTACTCTGCAAAAATTATTTTTTTAATCAGGCTGATCAATTTTTTTAAAAAAAGATTTCACTTCTGTATAAAAATAAATGTTTATTTAATGCACACACAAATATATCTCAAAATGCGTTGCATGAAGCTTGTTATATACAAAAAAAAAATCATAAATTTCATGTTTAAAAACACAAAAATAGTTTTCTTGTTGTTTTGGATACTATCTATGTAATATTTATATAATCTTTTTAATTCTTATATTTAAAGAAATTGTGTTTACATGTGAATATACAAAACACTAAAGAAATTTTTCGAAGTGCCATATAATCATGTATTACTTACTGTCTTATATAGATTATATTTTTTAATTTGTGTCTTCTTTCTCAATAAATTAATTGTATGCATGAACTAGAAATATTTATTTTATATTGCATTTATATTATATATACTGAAGTGAAATTTTTGAGATATTCCTCTGACATTTAGCTGAAAAGCAGATGTCGTAACATAGAAAAGGAAAATTTTTTATAAAATTCATTATTCTACTCTACAAAATTACATTTTTAAACATGCTGATCAATTTTTTAAAAAAAAATTTCACTTCTGTATAAAGATAAATGTTTATTTAATGTACACACAAATTTTTAAGCTTTGTTTTCAATAGTTTCTTAGTAAAAGGGACATAAATATATCCCAAAATGCAATGCCCTTTTTCGTTGCACAAAACTTGTTACATACAAAAAATACACAAATTTCATGTTTAAAAACATAAAATCAGTTTTCTTGTTATTGTTTTGGATACCATTTATGTAATAGTTTAAGAATCCTCTTAATTCTGATTTTTTAAGAAATTGTGTTTACATGTGAATTTATAAAACACTAATGAAGTTTTTCGAAATGTCGTATAATGATGTATTACCAAAGCCATATTTTCATGTATTGACACATTTTTACATGGTATTTATGATACTTATAGTCAACTTGGATGACAGTAATGTATCACAACAGAAAATTCTTCAAAAATTGATGCATAATTTGAGAAAAATGATACAAATGCTATAAAATATCTCGATAGATTAAAAGTGAAAAATGCTAAACATGTATTTTCTGAGAAATCTAAGTAAAAGAAATAAGTAAAAAGTCTCAAAAGTTATTAAGAATAAGCTAATATTTAAAAAAATAGTGCAAATACAGATTGTAATTCATAATTTTTTTTGATGAAGTGAAATTTTATAATAAAAATGCAATTATCTCAAAACGGTGTTTTTAAAAATGCGTGTACCATTTTCTCAGAACCTATTCAACGGAAGCACTTGCAATCTTCACTGAATATTACTGATATGTTAATATATATACTGAAGTGAACTTTTATTAATATACCGATAATATTTTTGTAAAAGTCAGTTATCGTGAAAAAAAATGACATTTTTCAAAAAATCCATAGTGATACACTACGATGAACGTTTTTGAAAGAACTAAACAATATATTTGAAAAAGCTCACCTCAGTTTAAATAAAAAAGTCTAATTAATATACAGAAAAAAATTTAAGTCTGTACATTTAATATTTTATGAGAAAAAGGCACATAAAAATGCTCAATTTAATATTAGCGGGATAGGGGGTACCGACTTACCTTAATATGATTTACCACTACAGTAGAACGTAGTTTATTCCAATTAATTGCGACCGGACACCGTTAGGATATGCGATTGTTCGGATAACCGAAACCCGAATGCGATCCATGCAGTATGTGATACTGGACACTATACAAATATTGGAAATCATTACATGCGGGAAACATGCTTGAAGAAAGAGCCAAATAGGTGCAAAAGGTCGCAATTTTACCTTGAATGTGGAAAATAATCACTTATTTTTCGCTGTATCATTGTACACCTTCGTTTTTTCAATGCAAGATGTCTGATTCTCTTCGGCAGCAGTAGTTGAGTAGGACAGCACTCTGATTGTTGTTCGTATCACTCCATAGCTGTCTCTAACGCAAAAAACGCATCAGAATTTGATGTACCCTTGCAACTTTCGTTGTTGTTGTTGTTGCTCTCGTCTTTATCTGTTTCATCGTTGACAGGGTCGGATACTTCTTGCACGGAAGTCACTATCTCGTCATTATTTAGCATTTGAAATCCACAGTCTTCTGCATCGTATGCTATCCAGGTTTCTACATCAACAAAACTCAACAAAAGTGCACGTATACACCCCCTCACTTGGAAAAAAACTGACCATCTATTTCACGCAGATGTTTACCAAATCACACAACTGAAATTCCCCAAATATCCTTCACCTTTGGTTTTCCCGTCACTTTTGACCTCACAGGAAACAAATGTTGAGCATTGCACTGTTCGAAAACGTATCCGGACTTTGGTTCGGATATTTGACGCTCCGAATAATAAACATTCGGATAAACGACGTTCTACTGTATAACTATATTCCGTCTTATTTACGTCTCTACAATGAAGTACATTTGACTCGAAAACGCTTAAGACAAAATAGTGGTTAACATGAAATAATACAATGACCCTGTCGCGTAAAACTAATATGTATTTTCATCCATTTTTTTTTCTCTTAACACGACACGAAAATCTCTAAACAAGAAAAATTCACTTCTGGAAATGATCACTTTAGGAGGTGCAGCACATGAATTTTTAAAAAAATTATCGATTTTCACTTTTTTATATTTTTTAAAAATTCGAATATTTTTGTTTAAAATGATATATAATAAGAGGAAATACGATAATTTGGAAGTATTTTTTATTTATTTTTCAAATGAAGCTACTCCTTGACGCTCCTCAAAGAAGCTCTGCTAGGAGCACCTGTGTTTCCCCTTGCATTAGTTTCTGATGAACGTGAATCCAGATGATGTTCAAGTGGGAAAATTAGAGGGCTTATAGAAAAATGCATCGGTACACATCTTTTGGATCTTAAAAGCGAATCAGAGAATAAAAAAGTTAAGTGGTGGAAAAAGCCTAAGAGGTCGTAACCAATTCACTGACATTTTAATATCAAAAACTCAAAGATATTATGGTATGGCTATTAAGAATATTACCAATGATCTACACAGCAGGAAAACTGCTGTTTGGGCTGTTTATTTTCATCTTTTGTCTTCAAACGAGGGCCCTCAACGTGGACTGTGTCCTGCGATAATAAATGCCTTGTGCAAGTTTCAAAAGATAGAAGCTGAATGGAATGAAAGGCACTATGATCATGAACTAATACACCATAATGAATTCAATGGAGCCAATTTTTAGAGATCTAGGTGATTCTATATAAGTAAGAAAATGTTTACATGGAAAGGCCCAGAACCTCAAATGAGTCAGTTAATAACACCATATGGTCAGTGTTCCCAAGATCTACATTTGTGGGGTTGAAATATCTATAATTAGGGGTAAGTATGGCTATTGCATTGAGTCAATATGAGTCATATAGCAAAATTAATGATCTTAAAACGTGATATTATACCAAGTTATAACTGTGTGTCATGCTTCAAAAAACTAGATTCGTGTAGCCCAACGAAAGCATCTTGAGATCCCCACAAAAAAAATTGTTAAAAATAATGAAAAAAAGAAAATTAGAAGAGACTTTTTTACGAGAAGAAAGTAAAAATAATGCATCATATGCTTCTGGGAAATACTAAAAAAATTTTTTTAAAAAATGTTCAAAATATTACAATTTTTTATTTTAAAGCCAGTTTTCTCAAAATGTAATATATTCCACGTCATGTGCTTTTTTCTCAAAAACTGCTTATCAAATAATACTCAGACTTTCTGTGAGCAAGACTGTTAACATGTTTAAACATTTTAATGGAGGGAATTATATATATTTAGCAAACATTTTTAGATGTGACTTTTTAAGACTACATTTTAAGGGGGGAAATAAGACAATTTTTAAAAAATTCATAAGTAATTTTATTTTAAATAAAAAGATAAAACCCTTTGTTAAAGTGTTATTGATAGTACACGTAACCTACTGTAAAAATTTATTCATGAGAAGTAAGTAGTTTCTGAGAAAAAGGTAGATAAAGTTACGCAATTTAACATGGCCTCCTATGGACATGCCAGACCCCTTAATGATATATATTTGAGAAAGTTTCTGTATTGTTGCACTTCCGACTTCCGTACTGTTTAAATTCGTTGTAATTTATGATGACAATGTGCGTACAGTTCCCAATTATGCAGACAGTGTCATTTTGGAGTTTGTTCAAAGTTCAAAAAATATCACTGAGACAGATTTCAACGACTAAAATGAAATAAATAATGCAGTTCTGTTACCACGTCATCCGAAATGAAGAATATCATGAAAAATTTGCGCAGTTACTTAGACGCACATTCCAATAGTGGGATGAATAACAAAATGGATGACATCGAACAACTTGTTAACAATTTGATTTTAAGAACGAAAATGCAAAGAAGAATATCTGATTATTTTCCAAAAACTCAATAAATGTTTTATTTTTAAAAAAACTTGAGAATTTTATATGAAATTTTATTAAGTTTTCTTGTGAATGTTTTTGCTTCGTTGATTTTTATTAAATACGTATTTTTCTATACATACTATGTAAATAAAATGTACATAGGTACATTGTACATGTTTTTGTTTAATATATGTGTTCCATTTGCACATTCGTGTTTCCTGTAACACGAAAAATATTTTAGTCTCCTTCAGTTTTGTGTTAAACGTTTATTTCGCTTAACACAATGTAATTACATTTAATGTATATATATTTCAATATCACTGAAAGTGAACTTCATGAGGAGTAAGCACAAACCGACAATACAAAGCAAAATAAAAAACAAAACAAAAGTCTAATGTCCACAGTTTACCAAACAGACCAACTCTCGCTTTTAAAAGCCACTATGGTAAAAAGAGTAGCTTAAAAAAGACCCTAATACTTAAATTTGTTCCTGATTTTTAAAAGTGTAAGAACTTAAATTTAAAAAAAAATTAACTTCAATCAATACACGAAATAATACCCATTCTTTGTCTACTATTTCCTGAGATACTGTTAATTTTTAGCCACGAATTTATTCGTTATAAATATTAAAACTAAACAGGTATCGACTAAAAAAAAATTTTTTTTTTGAATAAACTAGCTCGAAAATCAGTTACAATAAATAATCCATAAAATAAATTAATTACTTTTAGTTCAAAAACTTTTATTCTTCTAGCTATTCGAGAAACATAAGCCCAGTTGTTTAATACCCCCTTTTCTTTGTTGCTTGCTTAAAAGATTCTAAGAACATTCGGAAACCTCCACTTACTGTCAACTTGCACAAAATCCTCCATTTGGACTCGGCCTCGCGAATAAAAGATTTTTATACGACTTTTATGTTCCCCGCGGTGGCAGCAATCTGCTTTTCTGGAACAGTCATTCCAGAATCTTAAGCGCTTTCGAATGCATTCCAACGTACCACGTTTTCGACAAGTACCTGGTTCTTCAAAGGATTAAATGAAAATATCTTTTTAAACGACATTTATTACTTTAAAAATAACTTTTTATAGGATTGCTGTTCTTTTTTATATTTATTTCTGGAATGAATTCTTGTTTTGATGTACAAGAAAAGAGATTAAAAGGAAACTATATATAAAAACATCTTAAAGATCTATTCTGGAAATACATTTTTTTATGTCGCTAACCATTTAGGATAAATTACTGTGTAACAAGTATATTTCATGTTAGCTGCATTTTAAAATAATATTATAAAATTTCAAAAATACTTTTTATTATATTGAGGTATACTTTTATTTTGCTTTTATTTCATTTTCAAAATGAAAGAGCTCATATATTCCTGATAATTTTATCTTAATATTAAATGAATTCATGAGGAAATAACCAACATTGTTTATATATACTGATTTAATTTTAAGAAAAAACGGCTTAAGGAAACACTTATCCATAATTTTTTTAGAGTGTAACACAGGGGTCGGCAACCTTTTAGCTGTGGCGTGCCAAACCAACCTTCCAACATGATTCAGCGTGGCACACAGTAAGACATTTTTGAAACAATACAATTCCCGCCAAAACGCATGCAAAGTTAGGGAATAGAGGTAAATAATTTAGAATTACAGTTTTGTTACACCCTGATTTTGCATTATTTTTCTTTACATAAAAATAAACAGCATAAAATATAGCTATTTATTTAGCAAAAAAAAAAAAAAAAAAAAATAGCACATATATATCATGTATTTGTAAAAATATCTATTAAAATAAGAAATAGACAACGTAAAATATAAGTATTTCCCTTCGTTACAGTTAAATAAAAAGATAAATAAAAATTTTAATGCGAACCTAGTGATTGCACCACGCATCATCAGGGGTATAATGAGTGACTTTCTGTTAGACACGATTCTGAGCATTCAGTTGTTAAACAATTTCCTTGCAGACTCGAAATATTTATCATAAGAGGAAAGATTTTTTACTTAGATACGTAGTACCTAAGTGGGAAGCAGAGTCAAATAATTAAATCTTCCCTGAAATGAATATACAAAATATTTATAAATTTATCTTTAGAGTTATTTTTCAGATTTTTTTTGTAAAAAAGTCCATAGTTCTCTAGTTGTTTGTCAAATAATGTCCACATTACAATTTATCAACTTTCATTCACTCAAAAATTGACAAATTTGTAGAGTGGTGCAGAGTGCCACTGAGAATTGTAATGTGTGCCACATCACGTGCCACATGTGGTACGCGTGCCACAGGTTGCCAACACCTGGTGTACCATTTTAATTTATATATATATTTTTATTGAGTTTACAAAGCATTTTTATTTATCAAAATGTCACATTTGATTATCATGCTCGAAATACATCCCTTGATCAGGATTTAAAATTTCAAATCTGTCCTGGTATCTTTATGCAAACCTCCTACAATGCTTAGGTATGTAAAAGAGAGAAACCAGTGTAATATAATATATATATATATATATATATATATATATATACTGCTGTTTGTAAAAAATGCAACACCATGTAGGAATAATCAGAATTAAATGAAATTTAATACACAAACGGCCTGTATCAATATAAATACATGACGAAATTTTCAAGGCAAAAACACAGTATAAAGTTTCCGAAACGAAATCAGTATTTGGTGTAGCCACCACACGCTGCAATAAGTGCTGCTATACGACGTGGCATGGAGTCAAACAGATTTTGAATGTCTGCTTGTGGAAAAGAATTCCATATTGCTTGCATGCGCCGCAAAAGTTCGTCTTTTGAAGCTGCAGGACGCGGATCACGAGCGAGATGCCAACCAACCAAATCCCACACGTGCTCAATAGGCGACATATCTGGCAGAAACATTTAGCACAGTATCTCTGTTCATAAATTTCTGTCTTCGATATAATTATGGTATTCCATTCTCTAATTTATATACAAACTATCCGAATATTTTATTATACCTGACTTCCCTCTCTCTATATATAGAGAGAGGAAAGTCAGGGATAATAAAATAGTCGGATATGAAATATCGAAGTTTCGGCTGTATTTGTAGCTGTTAATGTGAGGAGAAACCTTGAACTGCAGAAATAAGAAAGACTCTCATGATGTATTGAAGTAAGAGTAGACAACTTGCTTTTGTCATACGACTCGCTACAGAACAAAGTGGGTTTTGCGATTTTCAAAAGTTTTTTCAGGCGAATTTTCAAACACTTTTACTTAATACTTTACTTCCTTCCTGTGACTTGAATGTTGAAGTTAAACAAAATATATACACTTAAAGAATTGTAGTTTGTATTACTATGGTCGTTTTTTAGCTGACCATGTTTCATCCTTCAGTTTAAAGGTTCATTTTCCAAGATGAGGTGCCGGCAGTGGCACGTAACGCAGTATATTAGGGCTCCCTGCAAAAGTCAGGTTTTGGGACCTTTGGAAGATTAGAACCCACGACCTACGGGTTCCTAAGCAAGTAACATGGCCACTAGACAAATGTGATCGCTCCTGTCCGGAGGCTGTTACTGGGTTACTTAGATACATCCACAGTTCCCCGCCACCAGTGAGTCTGTGTATAGGAGAACGAACGAGATATTTGTTGTTATGGCGAGCGTGGGAGTTATTACTATTGCGTCAAGAGAGTCCGATGACTTTGCTTGCTCTTCTTGCGTGTAGATGGCGCCATGACACATCAGAAGGTTTGCGTTTTTCTTTTCAGCCAAGGTCACCAATGCGGAAGATTAGAACCCGCTACCTATGGGTTCGTAAGCATGTAACATACCACTAGACAAAAGTGATCACTCCTGTCCGGAGGCTGTTACTGGCTTACTTAGATAGTGCCACAGGCCCCAAAGCGGATCTTACAAAAGGTACGTACTTAGAGTCAATCAGGTTTGTGTCCCCTAATATCCTGCCCTCCTCTCTCGATGCGGAGGTTGTGAGGGTGAGCGTTACACCACTGGGTGTCGGGGATTATGGAACATCTAGTATTCCATAATACCCGACATAAAATTATATCTTATGACCCGACTAAACTTCATGCCATCAACTAAAGAACCAGAAAACAAAGATGATGAATGTTGTAAAGAAGTGTTATTCCTTCTTCCTTATAACCTGGTTAGATGTGTGGGAGGAACTAATTGATCAGACGCCATGATCCACTAAAATTGTTTATTTGTCAAAATATTCAACACAGACACAATTTTATTCAATTAAGATAACTTTGATAAATACTTTAAAGACTGAGGTGAGACCAGATAACGTGGGGATAATATTTATGGACATTCAATTATATTCCTACTAACTTATACAAGCTCGTTTTTACCTCGGACGCGCACTAACAATTTACTCTCT